>JACEFO010003085.1:0-88272 GCA_015342445.1 Digitaria exilis
CCTCGGTGTCCATATCGGAGTCGGGGGCCCCTCCTCACACATCTATGTCCCCACCCTGCTCATCAAAGAGGTGCTGAGCGTCGTGGGCAGCAAGCATGCATTGGCATGCTGCAAGGTGCCATGTACCTCCTCAAGCTCGTCTCTAGTCTGGGCCAACTCATTCTGAGTGTTGTTGTGTGCAATCTGAAGGTCATTGAGTTGCCTCTCTAGGTCAGCAATCATGGCATCCCTAGTAGTCACCTCAATGGACAAGGAGGTCCTCTCAACCCTAGTGTCGCGGGCACGAGCGGACATGTCCATGGCAGTGCGGAGCAAACTCGCTCTGTGACCGACTGAGAAGTGCCTGCAACCTGTGATACGCCCGTATGCCACCTCATCATCAAGGCGGCTGCTACGACGGGGCTCTCCGCCATCCTCAGAGGGAACTCAAGTAACGTCTCATCCAATGAGGGTCGTCCGGCTGAGTCGACGGGAACAAACCAAGTAACTGATGCTCCACTAACTCCTGGTTTTGAGCAACAAAGAGCTAATGCCGTTCATGGCAGCTAGCTCGCACGTGGTCTCCATGTGGTGCCCATGCACTTCCACCGTCCAGGTGGGAGAGAGCTAGGACACGGCGGGTGGCGGTATACCACCAACCGCACGCGGGAGCGAACCACACCTCTCTCCCGGATAATCGTTCTCTCGTACTGCGGCGGCGTCGGGTAGTCCATAGCCTGAAGGACCGACCATAGGATTACTGGGGAATCCTTTCCCATCCCAAAACAGTCAGAGAAGGACACGTCGCTGGGGTAGCTAGCCAAGTCAGCGTTGGAGGCCATCTGAACCAAAAGAAAAAGGGGCATGGTGAGAACCGGTTAAGCCCAAAACAGATTCTGTGTAGGGTGGTAAAAATTACAAAAACTCGAAATCTGTAAGCTCAAAATTCTCAACTTTGGCCAGAACATAGTTTAAGTAATTCCTAACAAGTTTCATGTTGGAGGTTTGAGCAGATACTGTCGTTAAGATGGTGTAAAAATTCGATTTTTACCTTTACTGTCCCCAGAAATTCCCAGCAGACAGGGGGTTACCATTTTTAGCATAACTCCAGTTTTACCGACCCATTTTCGTTGAAATTTCTCCAGCATGTTCTTTATAACATTTATGACAAACTTTCATGTTGAACACTTTTTTCATTTGACCAAGTTTTCAGTTTCGAATTGAAGGGTGCAAACAGACTGTTCTCAGCAGGAATTTTAGATTTGATTTCAATTTCTTTGACGGCGGTTCAATATGGTCAAGAATTAATTTTGAGATTAATTCAGTGAGATGAAATGCATGAGCGGCCTATTCGATCTCACAAACACACGTGCCAATAACTTTTGGCTTACGAAGTTAGTGCCGGTGGCTAGGCAATATTCGTCTCTCCTTATAGTAACTAGTCGGAATTCTCTAACCGTTTCAACATACGAAATCGTGGTTAGTGTACCTGCAGAAAATTCATCCCAGAGCATTCATAATCAAACCTTTCGTGCCAGCACTCACGAAAGCGTCTCCATTCATTACCACCCACTATAGAGGTGGCACCCGAACGTTTAACATTGAACGGGCAATGTTCATATGTCACCGAGGCGACATATTGACGGTTTCATACGCTATTGTCATAGCGTATTGACTATGTGCCGCCATCATATTTGCATATGATGACGTGGTACGCTACAGCAATCGCCGTACCTTGCGCCCACCATCCTATTCTAGTTTCATACGCCATCACAGCGTATTGACTATGTGCCGCCACTATATTTTCATATAGTGTCGTGGTACGTTACAGCAATCGCCGTACCTTGCGCCCACCATTGCGGAAAATAAATGACGGAACGAAATGTGCCGGAAGTCAGTATAATATAATCTTTGCCACCTATCATAACGTGATCCCTTAACCCACATAGGCTTCACGCTCTAGGTAACATCCTTAACGACCCTAACTTATCCTTCCTTTGCAAAGCGCATCGGAAGTGCGAATTGGCAAATTTTATTCAAAAAATTGTTGTTTAAGGTTTGTTGCTCTCTCCGGGCTGCTGCTTCGGCTCTGATGCCAGCTGTGGCGGTTCCACTCCGAAATTATTTCAAGTTAAGTACCCTCAGACCACTAATCACGTAGTCAGGCACTTAATCCGGAATAAGCTGGAGCGCCGTCGGATTAAACCCGATTAAACCACGTACTTAACTAGATCGTAACAGCAGCAGGCCCACACGAAGGTGAGTTCCAGAGATTACAACATTCCACAAATTAACTTACACACATAGAGAAGTAGTTATTACAAACCGAGTGCAAATTTTAAAATCAGAGTACACAAGTCTTTGCAGCGGAAATTAAAAATTCAACAACTGAAATTTAGAAGTTCATTGCAGCGGAAGTAAGTAAACTAACGACGAAACAAGTAACTCCGTGATGAGGCCTGCCACGAAGCTACTCCTCCCGATCCTCGCCAGAGGACGGGACCCATTCGATGTGCCAGCCAGGTGGAACCTGGGCAGGCCAAGTCATAGCATCCACATCCAAGATTATACCTGAAAAAAAAAAATGCCACAAGCAAGGCTGAGTATACTAATACTCAGCAAGGCTTACCCATCGGGTGAAAACTACATCACCGACATCTAGACAATGAAGGGCTTTTGGCTGGAGGGTTTGTTTGCCAAAAAGCGACTAAAGGTAGATCCTTGCTTTCAAGTTTTAGCACCGTATTCTAATAAGTTTAACCATTCTAGATTAGCATCCTCTCTAAGCATACAAGTGGAGCAATACAATTTAATTCATAGAACAAATTCATAATCTCAAATTCCACTTATTACTCGATGTGACGTGACGGTCAAGCAGTCTCATTAACCGCGAGAAGCGGACAGTTCGAACCGAATTTGTGCTACCTGGCCAGGGAAAACCCAACACACACGGATACTCTGCTTGAGATAAAAGGTACAAGCATTTCCCAACCTTTCCCATCTATCCACAATTCGGAACCGGGTCCACTTCCTTAGGATGAAGGTTTACTGCTTCACTCACAGCATCACGCATACATCCACGAGTGTACGGCAAGGGAAAACAGAGTTTCCAAGGAGAGATGGCTATCGGCCCTAGCTGCTTCAAGCTGGTACCGGGCTTACCGGCTCCCATATACCGGCATGCATGTGGTACGTTCAAAAACTTGACTTAGTATCCACACCTTCCGACCTTAACCAATTATCAAACACGGACGGGAGATCTACATCTATCCTCCCGCCCGTCAATCCTTATGATTCCAACATAAGTAAAGACGAACAATTCCTATGTCTCGCGAGTGACAGGAAATCACTCGACTTGTAACGAACCTACAGCAATGCTCTACCGAACCTTTCATACTAGTATTGCAAGTCATAGGTACTAGGAAAATATTGCAGCTATGGTATTCAATCAACTCCTAGAAACGTAAATGCACAAACATAGAGAATTCAAGTGCATAATTTAGTAAGATTTAGGTCATGCTCCGGGGCTTGCCTTCCTGCTCGGGCTGGGGGTTAGCTCCTGTGTTGGTCACGTCTGCACCGGCGTCGGGCTCCGGGACTTGCTCCTCTTCTGCGGGGACGAGGGTGTAGTCGCCGTCCGGTAGAACGCCTTCTACATGATATGCATAATTTTAAGGCGGCTGCCCTTCTGATGCTAAGACTAGGGCCTTGAAGGCCATATTCACCTAGACATACTTAGATATTTGCATTTTCTCCACCAAAGCAAGGTGTCGGTGTGAAAAAGGTTTTAGTTGAATTCGATGGTGATTGTGTACATATATAAAAGAATTTTATTTATTTCTTCACAAGTTAGGGTGGCTGTTTCTGAATTTCAGATTCTAACCATTTTATTTCAATTAATTACTCAAAAAGGTTTATTCATTTATACATTTCAATTTCCACCTAGATTCTTTCCCATTTTTGTTTCTTCATTTCTGTTCATCAATTTTAGCCATAAACTTTATGACAGCTACTGGAGTATAAGAGCTAAGCTCACTCCAAAATTTAGCTAATTTCGAGTTACACATAATTTATTAAAAATCTATAAACAGCTAGCTGCAGGAAGTGAATTAAAGGCATAATAAATTGAAATTTCATCTATTTCAGGAGATCTTCCTACCAAGGCTAAGCAATATCATGAGGAGGGCTCTGGCCAAGTGGTGGCTCAAAATAACCCTTGGGTAGTCCTCATTATTTTTCTATCCAAAAACACATATTTAATTATTTGCCATTCTAAACAGAGCAAAAATTAAGGTTCTCATTTTTAACATGTGTGTTAACAAGTTTTAAGTTCTCAGGAGCAAAATGATGATTTTTTTCGCTGCACAAATTATTTTTAACAATTTCTTTACTGCAGAAAGTCAGAAAACACATTTAAATCTATAACTAGAGCTACACATCATATTTTTGAGTCTCCTTTGGACACAAGCTGTCCAAAACCACTACTAACAACATATCCAAAGCTCAACCCCAGCGGAGCTCTGGATTTGAAATGGTGCACAACTTTAGGTTTTCACAGTTTGATTTTTAATTCAACAACAGTTCACCAAAAGCATACACATGTCTAATAGAGATTGTAGTTTAGACTCTAACGATTCCAGAGAGTATTTTTGCATATTTTTCTGATTTTTCTACGATTTTTAATCGATTTTACAAGTTTCGGGAAAAATCAAATCTAGGGTAAGAATCTATTTTCACCGAGAACCCTAGAACTTTCAAACTTTCGCGAACAGGTCCTGCACTTTTGCACGAAAGACCCTGGAAAGAGGTAGACGATGAACAATGGCCCTCGGGAGCTCGCCGGAGTTACGCCGGGCAAACCACGGCGAACTGGGCTCGGGGAAGAGGGGGAAAAGGGTCCTTGGCTCACCACGAGTCGTTTGGGCACGGTTGGGAGGCCGGGGGTCGACGGAGTTACGCCGGCGACGAGGAGGTGGCGGCGCGGCCGCTGCGGGGTCTGCGCCGGCGAGCTCGGTGCCGCTCGCGGTGGGGGAAGAGGTCCTAGAGCACCAGCAGAGCTTGGGGAAGCCAACGGCGTGCTCGAGGAGGCTCGGGGAAGGCTCGGAGCAGGGTCTCGACGGTGAGGTGGTTCGACGGCCGGAAAAGTCGATTTGGGGGAACTTGGAAATTCGAGCTCGGGAATGGGCAATGTGCTGGGGAAAGTTGGGGGAAACGGAGCTAGGGGAGTGGTCAAGCTGTGCGCGGAGTGGATTTGGGAATGGCTGCGTGAACGCGACGAATTTTGCGATGAGCTCTAGTTCGGTCCGTGCGTCGCGAGGAAGAAGAAGGAGGGGGAGCGCGCGAGGAGGCTCACTGGAGGCTCGAGCGAGTGAATGGGGTGAGTGGGAGGCTCGGTGGAGTGCTCAAGCACGCGAAATGGCCACTGTTGAGCCTCGGGAGCGAGCGAGCGCGCCTGCGCGGCGCGAGCAGGCCGCCATGAATGCGGACCGAGCTCGGGCAGCGCGCGCTCGACTCGACGGGGCGAAGGATCGTCTCAGCATCATCGCGGGGATCTTCTACAGTGGCTTTGGCGCGTTGTGGAGCGGAATCAAGCTTGCAGCGCTGTCCAGCGCGTCGCGCGCGCGCGTGGCCGCGGCGGCGCTCCGACCGCATCATGGCGTCGCGCGGCGCGAGGAGGAGCGAGGCGACGGCGGCGACTTGACCGCGCGGGAGCGAACGGACAAGGGCTAGACGACAACGGCCATCAACCACCGCGGCTCGGCCAGCCCAGGGCCGCCTGCGCCGAGCTCCGGCCGCGTGGCGGCCGAGCTCTGGCCGGCGTCAGCCGCGCCAGGGGCACTGTTCCCGGCTCCAGGAGCTCCGAGTTTGAATTCAAATTTTCTCCAAAATTTTGAACTGAACTTGAAAAAGTGCAAAAATAAAAGTTGTAGATTGAAAGATGGGACACAACTTCCTTTTTGGGATTAACTTGAAATTCGAAGTTTTTCAAGCTCAAAAAGCCCAAAAACAGAAATGTGCCAAAACCGGTAATTTGAGTTTTTGAGGGTCTAAACCGCAAAATTTTCAAAAATTCCAAACAGTGACTAGGGTTTAATTTTTATGCCAAACAACTTTTATTTTGGGAGATTTTCAAGTTTAGTACAAATATCTCGAGTTTTCGGTTGGTGCCAATTAATCCCTGTTTTTGGAGTTTAAGTTTGAATTTTGGTGAATTTCGAGAGATTTTTGAATTCCAACCTTAAATCTCTGTTGCATTAACCTTAAATGCACTTTTTAGTTAATTTGACATCAGAGATGTCACAGAAATGGCCAAGTGAGCGAGTGAGAGGAGGGGTGTGAGTGCGCGGTGGAGTGATTGAGCACGCAAGGGAGGCACTGTGCGGCCTCGGGAGCGTGCGAGCGCGTGGGTGGCTGTCGCGGTCGCCATTGATGGCGCGCGAGCTCGAACAGAGCGCACACGCGCGGTTGGGCGTCAAAGATCATCGCGTGATGAAGTGGAGATCCTCAGCAGAGGCTTTGGAGCGACGCGAATGGACTCTACCGCCTGCAGTGCGCTCGGCGCGGCGCGAGCGCGCGTGCGGCCACGGCGGCGCGCGACCGTATGATGGCGCTCCGCGGCGCGAGGCGAGGCGAGGCGACAGCGGCGAAGTGATGGCTCGGGAGTGGCCGGACAAGAGCTAGGCGACAAGCGCCAGCGTCCGCCGCGGCTTGGCCAGCTCAGCGCCGCCTGCGCCGCTCGCCGGCCACGTGGCGGCCGAGCTCCGGCCAGCGCAGCGCGCGCCAGGGGCACTGTAGCATGCCCGTGGAGCTCCGATTTCCAAATTCGAATTTTCTCCAAAAATTCGAACTGAACTTCGAAACGGGTAAAATTAAAAGTTGGGGTCTGAGGTGTGGGACACAACTTTCGAGCTTGGACCAGGCACTTCGACCAGGCGCTACGGCGCTTCGAGCTTGAACCGCAAGCTCGAGCTTGCCGAGCCTCGAATGGTCGGAAACGCCACTCGAGGGTGAGTGCCCCCCTCGAGCTTGGCTGCGAAGCCTCGAGCGTGACGGAACGTCGCTCGAGGGTAAGTGCCCCCTCGAGCTTGGCTGCGAAGCCTCGAGCGTGCCGACACGTCGCTCGAGGGTAAGTCCTCGAGCTTGGCTGCGGAGCCTCGAGGGTGACGGAACGTCGCTCGAGGGTAAGTGCCCCCTCGAGCTTGGCTGTGGAGCCTCAAGCATGACGGAACGTCGCTCGAGGGTAAGTGCCCCCTCGAGCTTGGCTGTGGAGCCTCGAGCGTGACGGAACGTCGCTCGAGGGTAAGTGCCCCCTCGAGCTTGGCTGTGGAGCCTCGAGCGTGACGGAAACTACTGGCTAGGCTCGATCGTCACGGACATAGCTCGATCGGGACGGACATCCGGGCTAAGCTCGATCGTGACGGACATCCGGGCTAAGCTCGATCGTGACGGACATCCCCGCTCGAGGGTCATCGAGCGGAACGAACGCCGTGGCGAGGTTGTCGCGAAGGGCTGTTGGTGATGACAACTACTCTTTTTGGTCCGAGATTTTTAGATTTCAGTTGGGTGCCAAACAACCCTTGTTTTTGAATTATAATTGAATTTTTGACGAATTTTTGAATTTCAACCCAATTCCCTGTTGCATTGATTTTAATTGCACTTTTTAATTCTTTTGACATCAGAGATGTCACAGTGTTTCTGTACCCAAATGCACTGTTTCGGCCGCCGAACATTCAGATGAATTTTTTCGCACGAAGACACCCACTAGCCTCCACAGGAACCAAAACGATGTTTGGGAGTGATTTGGAGCGTTTCGGTGCCCGGATGCATGCAAAATAGTGCGGAATGGGTCCGTTTCGGTGGCCGGATGCACTGCCCTGGAGTAAGGAACTTGAAAATGGGTTTTTTGCTAGGGACACTTCCAATGTACTCTCTTAGGCCCTAAATAATGGTTGGGAGTGTTTCGGAGCATTTGGATACCTACAGCACCAGAATCCGAGGAAAACGTGTGTTTCTATACCCAAATGCACTGTTTCGGCCGCCGAACTTTCAGATGAATTTTTTCGCACGAACACACCCAATATCCTAAATTGGACCAATAACGATGTTTGGGAGTGATTTGGATCGTTTCGGTGCCCGGATGTATGCGAAACGGGTCCATTTCGGTGTCCGGATGCACTGCCCTGGAGTAACGAAGTTGAGAATGGGTTTTTCGCTACGGACACTTCCAATCTACTCGCTTAGGCCCTAAATGATGATTGGGAGTGTTTCGGAGTATTTGGATACCTACAGCACCAGAATCCGAGGAAAACATGTGTTTCTATACCCAAATGCACTGTTTCGGCCGCCGAACATTCAGATGAATTTTTTCGCACGAACACACCCAATATCCTAAATTGGACCCAAAACGATGTTTGGGAGTGATTTGGAGCGTTTCGGTGCCTGGATGCACTGCCCTAGAATAACGAACTTGAGAATGGGTTTTTCACTATAGACACTTCCAATATACTCTCTTAGGCCCTAAATAATGGTTGGGAGTGTTTCGGATCATTTGGATATCTACTGCACGAAAATCAGAACAAAACAGGTGTTTCTGTACCGAAATGCACTGATTCCGCTGCCGAACTTTCAGATGAATTTTTTCACACGAACACACCCACTAGCCTCCACTGGAACCAAAACAATGTTTGGGAGTGATATGGAGCGTTTTGGTGCCCGGATGCATGCAAAATAGTGCAAAACGGGTCCGTTTCGGTGCCCGGATGCACTTCCCTGGAGTAACGAACTGGAGAATGGGTTTTTTCGCTACGGACACTCCATTCTACTCTCCTAAAGCCTAAATGATGTTTGGGAGTATTTCGGATTATTTGGAAACCTACTGCACAAAAATCGAAGTAAAACGGGTGTTTCTGTACCTAAATGCACTATTTCGGCCGCCGAACTTTAAGATCAATTTTTTCGCACGAACACACCCACTAGCCTCCACTGGAACCAAAACGATGTTTGGGAGTGATTTGGACCGTCTCGGTTCCCGGATGCATGCAAAACAGTGCGAAATGGGTCTGTTTCGGTGCCTGGATGCACTGCCCCGGAGTAACGATCTTTTGAAAGGGTTTTTTCGCTACGGACACTTCCAATCTACTCGCTTAGGCCCTAAATGATGCTTGGGAGTGTTTCGGCGCATTTGAATACCTACTGCACGAGAATCGAAGCAAAACGGGTGTTTCTATACCCAAATGCATTGTTTCGGCCGCCGAACTTTATGATGAATTTTTTCGCACGAACACACCATCCACCATTGGAGCCAAAACGATGTTTGGGAGTGATTTGGAGCGTTTCGATGCCCGGATGCACTGCCCTGGAGTAACGAACTTGAGAATGGGTTTTCCGCTATGGACACTTCCAATGTACTCTCTTAGGCCCTAAATAATGGTTGGGAGTGTTTCGGATCATTTGGATACCTACAGCACCAGAATCCGAGGAAAACATGTGTTTCTATACCCAAATGCACTGTTTCGGCCGCCGAACATTCAGATGAATTTTTTCGCACGAACACACCCAATATCCTAAATTGGACCCAAAACGATGTTTGGGAGTGATTTGGAGCGTTTCGGTGCCCGGATGTATGCGAAACGGGTCCATTTTGGTGCCCGGATGCACTGCCCTGGAGTAACGAAGTTGAGAATGGGTTTTTCGCTACGGACACTTCCAATCTACTCGCTTAGGCCCTAAATGATGATTGGGAGTGTTTCGTAGTATTTGGATACCTACAGCACCAGAATTCGAGGAAAACATGTGTTTCTATACCCAAATGCACTGTTTCGGCCGCCGAACATTCAGATGAATTTTTTCGCACGAACACACCCAATATCCTAAATTGGACCCAAAACGATGTTTGGGAGTGATTTGGAGCGTTTCGGTGCCTGGATGCACTGCCCTAGAATAACGAACTTGAGAATGGGTTTTTCACTATAGACACTTCCAATATACTCTCTTAGGCCCTAAATAATGGTTGGGAGTGTTTCGGATCATTTGGATACCTACTGCATGAAAATCAGAACAAAACAGGTGTTTCTGTACCGAAATGCACTGATTCGGCCGCCGAACTTTCAGATGAATTTTTTCACACGAACACACCCACTAGCCTCCACTGGAACCAAAACAATGTTTGGGAGTGATATGGAGCGTTTTGGTGCCCGGATGCATGCAAAATAGTCCAAAACGGGTCCGTTTCGGTGCCCCGATGCACTTCCCTGGAGTAACGAACTGGAGAAAGGGTTTTTTCGCTACGGACACTTCCAATCTACTCGCTTAGGCCCTAAATGATGCTTGGAAGTGTTTCGGAGCATTTGAATACCTACTGCACGAGAATCGAAGCAAAACGGGTGTTTCTATACCCAAATGCACTGTTTCGGCCGCCGAACTTTATGACGAATTTTTTCGCACGAACACACCGTCCACCATTGGAGCCAAAACGATGTTTGGGAGTGATTTGGAGCGTTTCGATGCCCGGATGCACTGTCCTGGAGTAACGAACTTGAGAATGGGTTTTCCGCTATGGACACTTCCAATGTACTCTCTTAGGCCCTAAATAATGGTTGGGAGTGTTTCGGATCATTTGGATACCTACAGCACCAGAATCCGAGGAAAACATGTGTTTCTATACCCAAATGCACTGTTTCGGCCGCCGAACATTCAGATGAATTTTTTCGCACGAACACACCCAATATCCTAAATTGGACCCAAAACGATGTTTGGGAGTGATTTGGAGCGTTTCGGTGCCCGGATGTATGTGAAACGGGTCCATTTCGGTGCCCGGATGCACTGCCCTGGAGTAACGAAGTTGAGAATGGGTTTTTCGCTACGGACACTTCCAATCTACTCGCTTAGGCCCTAAATGATGATTGGGAGTGTTTCGGAGTATTTGGATACCTACAGCACCAGAATCCGAGGAAAACATGTGTTTCTATACCCAAATGCACTGTTTCGGCCGCCGAACATTCAGATGAATTTTTTCGCACGAACACACCCAATATCCTAAATTGGACCCAAAACGATGTTTGGGAGTGATTTGGAGCGTTTCGGTGCCTGGATGCACTGCCCTAGAATAACGAACTTAAGAATGGGTTTTTCACTATAGACACTTCCAATATACTCTCTTAGGCCCTAAATAATGGTTGGGAGTGTTTCGGATCATTTGGATACCTACTGCATGAAAATCAGAACAAAACAGGTGTTTCTGTACCGAAATGCACTGATTCGGCCGCCGAACATTCAGATGAATTTTTTCACACGAACACACCCACTAGCCTCCTCTGGAACCAAAACAATGTTTGGGAGTGATATGGAGCATTTTGGTGCCCGGATGCATGCAAAATAGTGCAAAACGGGTCCGTTTCGGTGCACGGATGCACTTCCCTGGAGTAACGAACTGGAGAATGGGTTTTTTCGCTACGGACACTCCGTTCTACTCTCCTAAAGCCTAAATGATGTTTGGGAGTATTTCGGATTATTTGGAAACCTACTGCACAAAAATCGAAGCAAAACGGGTGTTTCTGTACCTAAATGCACTATTTCGCCCGCCGAACTTTAAGATCAATTTTTTCGCACGAACACACCCACTAGCCTCCACTGGAACCAAAACGATGTTTGGGAGTGATTTGGACCGTTTCGGTTCCCGGATGCATGCAAAATAGTGCGAAATGGGTCTGTTTCGGTGCCCGGATGCACTGCCCCGGAGTAACGATCTTGAGAAAGGGTTTTTTCGCTACGGA
The DNA here is from genome assembly GCA_015342445.1 of Digitaria exilis. Lineage (NCBI taxonomy): Eukaryota > Viridiplantae > Streptophyta > Magnoliopsida > Poales > Poaceae > Digitaria > Digitaria exilis. The sequence continues at coordinate 11,751 of JACEFO010003085.1, forward strand.
CACTTCCAATCTACTCGCTTAGGCCCTAAATGATGCTTGGGAGTGTTTCGGAGCATTTGAATACCTACTGCACGAGAATCGAAGCAAAACGGGTGTTTCTATACCCAAATGCACTGTTTCGGCCGCCGAACTTTATGATGAATTTTTTCGCACGAACACGCCATCCACCATTGGAGCCAAAACGATGTTTGGGAGTGATTTGGAGCGTTTCGATGCCCGGATGCACTGCCTGCCCTGGAGTAACGAACTTGAGAATGGGTTTTCCGCTATGGACACTTCCAATGTACTCTCTTAGGCCCTAAATTTTTGTTGGGAGTGTTTCGGATCATTTGGATACCTACAGCACCAGAATCCGAGGAAAACATGTGTTTCTATACCCAAATGCACTGTTTCGGCCGCCGAACATTCAGATGAATTTTTTCGCACGAACACACCCAATATCCTAAATTGGACCCAAAACGATGTTTGCGAGTGATTTGGAGCGTTTCGGTGCCCGGATGTATGCGAAACGGGTCCATTTCGGTGCCCGGATGCACTGCCCTGGAGTAACGAAGTTGAGAATGGGTTTTTCGCTACGGACACTTCCAATCTACTCGCTTAGGCCCTAAATGATGATTGGGAGTGTTTCGGAGTATTTGGATACCTACAGCACCAGAATCCGAGGAAAACATGTGTTTCTATACCCAAATGCACTGTTTCGGCCGCCGAACATTCAGATGAATTTTTTCGCACGAACACACCCAATATCCTAAATTGGACCCAAAACGATGTTTGGGAGTGATTTGGAGCGTTTCGGTGCCTGGATGCACTGCCCTAGAATAACGAACTTGAGAATGGGTTTTTCACTATAGACACTTCCAATATACTCTCTTAGGCCCTAAATAATGGTTGGGAGTGTTTCGGATCATTTGGATACCTACTGCATGAAAATCAGAACAAAACAGGTGTTTCTGTACCGAAATGCACTGATTCGGCCGCCGAACTTTCAGATGAATTTTTTCACACGAACACACCCACTAGCCTCCACTGGAACCAAAACAATGTTTGGGAGTGATATGGAGCGTTTTGGTGCCCGGATGCATGCAAAATAGTCCAAAACGGGTCCGTTTCGGTGCCCCGATGCACTTCCCTGGAGTAACGAACTGGAGAAAGGGTTTTTTCGCTACGGACACTTCCAATCTACTCGCTTAGGCCCTAAATGATGCTTGGAAGTGTTTCGGAGCATTTGAATACCTACTGCACGAGAATCGAAGCAAAACGGGTGTTTCTATACCCAAATGCACTGTTTCGGCCGCCGAACTTTATGATGAATTTTTTCGCACGAACACACCGTCCACCATTGGAGCCAAAACGATGTTTGGGAGTGATTTGGAGCGTTTCGATGCCCGGATGCACTGCCCTGGAGTAACGAACTTGAGAATGGGTTTTCCGCTATGGACACTTCCAATCTACTCTCTTAGGCCCTAAATAATGGTTGGGAGTGTTTCGGATCATTTGGATACCTACGGCACCAGAATCCGAGGAAAACATGTGTTTCTATACCCAAATGCACTGTTTCGGCCGCCGAACATTCAGATGAATTTTTTCGCACGAACACACCCAATATCCTAAATTGGACCCAAAACGATGTTTGGGAGTGATTTGGAGCGTTTCGGTGCCCGGATGTATGTGAAACGGGTCCATTTCGGTGCCCGGATGCACTGCCCTGGAGTAACGAAGTTGAGAATGGGTTTTTCGCTACGGACACTTCCAATCTACTCGCTTAGGCCCTAAATGATGATTGGGAGTGTTTCGGAGTATTTGGATACCTAGAGCACCAGAATCCGAGGAAAACATGTGTTTCTATACCCAAATGCACTGTTTCGGCCGCCGAACATTCAGATGAATTTTTTCGCACGAACACACCCAATATCCTAAATTGGACCCAAAACGATGTTTGGGAGTGATTTGGAGCGTTTCGGTGCCTGGATGCACTGCCCTAGAATAACGAACTTGAGAATGGGTTTTTCACTATAGACACTTCCAATATACTCTCTTAGGCCCTAAATAATGGTTGGGAGTGTTTCGGATCATTTGGATACCTACTGCATGAAAATCAGAACAAAACAGGTGTTTCTGTACCGAAATGCACTGATTCGGCCGCCGAACGTTCAGATGAATTTTTTCACACGAACAAACCCACTAGCCTCCACTGGAACCAAAACAATGTTTGGGAGTGATATGGAGCGTTTTGGTGCCCGGATGCATGCAAAATAGTCCAAAACGGGTCCGTTTCGGTGCCCCGATGCACTTCCCTGGAGTAACGAACTGGAGAAAGGGTTTTTTCGCTACGGACACTTCCAATCTACTCGCTTAGGCCCTAAATGATGCTTGGAAGTGTTTCGGAGCATTTGAATACCTACTGCACGAGAATCGAAGCAAAACGGGTGTTTCTATACCCAAATGCACTGTTTCGGCCGCCGAACTTTATGATGAATTTTTTCGCACGAACACACCGTCCACCATTGGAGTCAAAACGATGTTTGGGAGTGATTTGGAGCGTTTCGATGCCCGGATGCACTGCCCTGGAGTAACGAACTTGAGAATGGGTTTTCCGCTATGGACACTTCCAATCTACTCTCTTAGGCCCTAAATAATGGTTGGGAGTGTTTCGGATCATTTGGATACCTACGGCACCAGAATCCGAGGAAAACATGTGTTTCTATACCCAAATGCACTGTTTCGGCCGCCGAACATTCAGATGAATTTTTTCGCACGAACACACCCAATATCCTAAATTGGACCCAAAACGATGTTTGGGAGTGATTTGGAGCGTTTCGGTGCCCGGATGTATGCGAAACGGGTCCATTTCGGTGCCCGGATGCACTGCCCTGGAGTAACGAAGTTGAGAATGGGTTTTTCGCTACGGACACTTCCAATCTACTCGCTTAGGCCCTAAATGATGATTGGGAGTGTTTCGGAGTATTTGGATACCTACAGCACCAGAATCCGAGGAAAACATGTGTTTCTATACCCAAATGCACTGTTTCGGCCGCCGAACATTCAGATGAATTTTTTCGCACGAACACACCCAATATCCTAAATTGGACCCAAAACGATGTTTGGGAGTGATTTGGAGCGTTTCGGTGCCTGGATGCACTGCCCTAGAATAACGAACTTGAGAATGGGTTTTTCACTATAGACACTTCCAATATACTCTCTTAGGCCCTAAATAATGGTTGGGAGTGTTTCGGATCATTTGGATACCTACTGCATGAAAATCAGAACAAAACAGGTGTTTCTGTACCGAAATGCACTGATTCGGCCGCCGAACGTTCAGATGAATTTTTTCACACGAACACACCCACTAGCCTCCACTGGAACCAAAACAATGTTTGGGAGTGATATGGAGCGTTTTGGTGCCCGGATGCATGCAAAATAGTGCAAAACGGGTCCGTTTCGGTGCCCGGATGCACTTCCCTGGAGTAACGAACTGGAGAATGGGTTTTTTCGCTACGGACACTCCGTTCTACTCTCCTAAAGCCTAAATGATGTTTGGGAGTATTTCGGATTATTTGGAAACCTACTGCACAAAAATCGAAGCAAAACGGGTGTTTCTGTACCTAAATGCACTATTTCGGCCGCCGAACTTCAAGATCAATTTTTTCGCACGAACACACCCACTAGCCTCCACTGGAACCAAAACGATGTTTGGGAGTGATTTGGACCGTTTCGGTTCCCGGATGCATACAAAACAGTGCGAAATGGGTCTGTTTCGCTGCCCGGATGCACTGCCCCGGAGTAACGATCCTGAGAAAGGGTTTTTTCGCTACGGACACTTCCAATCTACTCGCTTAGGACCTAAATGATGCTTGGGAGTGTTTCGGAGCATTTGGATACCTACTGCACGAGAATCGAAGCAAAACGGGTGTTTCTATACCCAAATGCACTGTTTCGGCCGCCGAACTTTAAGATGAATTTTTTCGCACGAACACACCATCCACCATTGGAGCCAAAACGATGTTTGGGAGTGATTTGGAGCTTTTCGGTGCCCGGATGCACTGCCCTGGAGTAACGAACTTGAGAATGGGTTTTCCGCTATGGACACTTCCAATGTACTCTCTTAGGCCCTAAATAATGGTTGGGAGTGTTTCGGATCATTTGGATACCTACAGCACCAGAATCCGAGGAAAACATGTGTTTCTATACCCAAATGCACTGTTTCGGCCGCCGAACATTCAGATGAATTTTTTCGCACGAACACACCCAATATCCTAAATTGGACCCAAAACGATGTTTGGGAGTGATTTGGAGCGTTTCGGTGCCCGGATGTATGCGAAACGGGTCCATTTCGGTGCCCGGATGCACTGCCCTGGAGTAACGAAGTTGAGAATGGGTTTTTTCGGTACGGACACATCCAATCTACTCGCTTAGGCCCTAAATGATGATTGGGAGTGTTTCGTAGTATTTGGATACCTACAGTACCAGAATCCGAGGAAAACATGTGTTTCTATACCCAAATGCACTGTTTCGGCCGCCGAACATTCAGATGGAATTTTTTCACACGAACACACCCAATATCTTAAATTGGACCCAAAACGATGTTTGGGAGTGATTTGGAGCGTTTGGTGCCTGGATGCACTGCCCTAGAATAACGAACTTGAGAATGGGTTGTTCACTATAGACACTTCCAATATACTCTCTTAGGCCATAAATAATGGTTGGGAGTGTTTCGGATCATTTGGATACCTACTGCATGAAAATCAGAACAAAACAGGTGTTTCTGTACCCAAATGCACTGATTCGGCTGCCGAACTTTCAGATGAATTTTTTCACACGAACACACCCACTAGCCTCCCCTGGAACCAAAACAATGTTTGGGAGTGATATGGAGCGTTTTGGTGCCCGGATGAATGCAAAATAGTGCAAAACGGGTCCGTTTCGGTGCCCGGATGCACTTCCCTGGAGTAACGAACTGAAGAATGGGTTTTTTCACTACGGACACTCCATTCTACTCTCCTAAAGCCTAAATGATGTTTGGGAGTATTTCGGATTATTTGGAAACCAACTGCACAAAAATCGAAGCAAAACGGGTGTTTCTCTACCTAAATGCACTATTTCGGCCGCCGAACTTCAAGATCAATTTTTTCGCACGAACACACCCACTAGCCTCCACTGGAACCAAAACGATGTTTGGGAGTGATTTGGACCGTTTCGGTTCCCGGATGCATACAAAACAGTGCGAAATGGGTCTGTTTCGCTGCCCGGATGCACTGCCCCGGAGTAACGATCCTGAGACAGGGTTTTTTCGCTACGGACACTTCCAATCTACTCGCTTAGGACCTAAATGATGCTTGGGAGTGTTTCGGAGCATTTGGATACCTACTGCACGAGAATCGAAGCAAAACGGGTGTTTCTATACCCAAATGCACTGTTTCGGCCGCCGAACTTTAAGATGAATTTTTTCGCACGAACACACCATCCACCATTGGAGCCAAAACGATGTTTGGGAGTGATTTGGAGCTTTTCGGTGCCCGGATGCACTGCCCTGGAGTAACGAACTTGAGAATGGGTTTTCCGCTATGGACACTTCCAATGTACTCTCTTAGGCCCTAAATAATGGTTGGGAGTGTTTCGGATCATTTGGATACCTACAGCACCAGAATCCGAGGAAAACATGTGTTTCTATACCCAAATGCACTGTTTCGGCCGCCGAACATTCAGATGAATTTTTTCGCACGAACACACCCAATATCCTAAATTGGACCCAAAACGATGTTTGGGAGTGATTTGCAGCGTTTCGGTGCCCGGATGTATGCGAAACGGGTCCATTTCGGTGCCCGGATGCACTGCCCTGGAGTAACGAAGTTGAGAATGGGTTTTTTCGCTACGGACACTTCCAATCTACTCGCTTAGGCCCTAAATGATGATTGGGAGTGTTTCGGAGTATTTGGATACCTACAGTACCAGAATCCGAGGAAAACATGTGTTTCTATACCCAAATGCACTGTTTCGGCCGCCGAACATTCAGATGAATTTTTTCACACGAACACACCCAATATCTTAAATTGGACCCAAAACGATGTTTGGGAGTGATTTGGAGCGTTTTGGTGCCTGGATGCACTGCCCTAGAATAACGAACTTGAGAATGGGTTGTTCCCTATAGACACTTCCAATATACTCTCTTAGGCCATAAATAATGGTTGGGAGTGTTTCGGATCATTTGGATACCTACTGCATGAAAATCAGAACAAAACAGGTGTTTCTGTACCCAAATGCACTGATTCGGCTGCCGAACTTTCAGATGAATTTTTTCACACGAACACACCCACTAGCCTCCCCTGGAACCAAAACAATGTTTGGGAGTGATATGGAGCGTTTTGGTGCCCGGATGAATGCAAAATAGTGCAAAACGGGTCCGTTTCGGTGCCCGGATGCACTTCCCTGGAGTAACGAACTGAAGAATGGGTTTTTTCGCTACGGACACTCCATTCTACTCTCCTAAAGGCTAAATGATGTTTGGGAGTATTTCGGATTATTTGGAAACCTACTGCACAAAAATCGAAGCAAAACGGGTGTTTCTGTACCTAAATGCACTATTTCGGCCGCCGAACTTCAAGATCATTTTTTTCGCACGAACACACCCACTAGCCTCCATTGGAACCAAAACGATGTTTGGGAGTGATTTGGACCGTTTCGGTTCCCGGATGCATACAAAACAGTGCGAAATGGGTCTGTTTCGCTGCCCGGATGCACTGCCCCGGAGTAACGATCCTGAGAAAGGGTTTTTTCGCTACGGACACTTCCAATCTACTCGCTTAGGACCTAAATGATGCTTGGGAGTGTTTCGGAGCATTTGGATACCTACTGCACGAGAATCGAAGCAAAACGGGTGTTTCTATACCCAAATGCACTGTTTCGGCCGCCGAACTTTAAGATGAATTTTTTCGCACGAACACACCATCCACCATTGGAGCCAAAACGATGCTTGGGAGTGATTTGGAGCTTTTCGGTGCCCGGATGCACTGCCCTAGAGTAACGAACTTGAGAATGGGTTTTTCGCTATGGACACTTCCAATGTACTCTCTTAGGCCCTAAATAATGGTTGGGAGTGTTTCGGATCATTTGGATACCTACTGCATGAAAATCGGAACAAAACTGGTGTTTCTGTACCCAAATGCACTGATTCGGCCGCAAAACTTCCAGATGAATTTTTTCGCACGAAGACACCCACTAGCCTCCACTGGAACCAAAATGATGTTTGGGACTGATTTGGAGCGTTTCGGTTCCCGGATGCATGCAAAACAGTGCGAAATGGGTCTGTTTCGGTGTCCGGATGGACTGCCCCGGAGTAACGATCTTGAGAATGGGTTTTTCGCTATGGACACTTCCAATGTACTCTCTTAGGCCCTAAATAATGGTTGGTAGTGTTTCGGATCATTTGGATACCTACTGCATGAAAATCAGAACAAAACCGGTGTTTTTGTACCCAAATGCACTGATTCGGCCGCCAAACTTTCAGATGAATTTTTTCGCACGAAGACACCCACTAGCCTCCACAGGAACCAAAACGATGTTTGGAAGTGATTTGGAGCGTTTCGGTGCCCGGATGCATGCAAAATAGTGCGGAATGGGTCCGTTTCGGTGGCCGGATGCACTGCCCTGGAGTAATGAACTTGAAAATGGGTTTTTTGCTAGGGACACTTCCAATGTACTCTCTTAGGCCCTAAATAATGGTTGGGAGTGTTTCGGATCATTTGGATACCTACAGCACCAGAATCCGAGGAAAACGTGTGTTTCTATACCCAAATGCACTGTTTCGGCCGCCGAACATTCAGATGAATTTTTTCGCACGAACACACCCAATATCCTAAATTGGACCCAAAACGATGTTTGGGAGTGATTTGGAGCTTTTCGGTGCCCGGATGCACTGCCCTGGAGTAACGAAGTTGAGAATGGTTTTTTCGCTACGGACACTTCCAATCTACTCGCTTAGGCCCTAAATGATGATTGGGAGTGTTTCGGAGTATTTGGATACCTACAGCACCAGAATCCGAAGAAAACATGTGTTTCTATACCCAAATGCACTGTTTCGGCCGCCGAACATTCAGATGAATTTTTTCGCACGAACACACCCAATATCCTAAATTGGACCCAAAACGATGTTTGGGAGTGATTTGGAGCGTTTCGGTGCCTGGATGCACTGCCCTAGAATAACGAACTTGAGAATGGGTTTTTCACTATAGATACTTCCAATATACTCTCTTAGGCCCTAAATAATGGTTGGGAGTGTTTCGGATCATTTGGATATCTACTGCATGAAAATCAGAACAAAACAGGTGTTTCTGTACCGAAATGCACTGATTCCGCTGCCGAACTTTCAGATGAATTTTTTCACACGAACACACCCACTAGCCTCCACTGGAACCAAAACAATGTTTGGGAGTGATATGGAGCCTTTTTGGTGCCCGGATGCATGCAAAATAGTGCAAAACGGGTCCGTTTCGGTGCCCGGATGCACTTCCCTGGAGTAACGAACTGGAGAATGGGTTTTTTCGCTACGGACACTCCATTCTACTCTCCTAAAGCCTAAATGATGTTTGGGAGTATTTCGGATTATTTGGAAACCTACTGCACAAAAATCGAAGCAAAACAGGTGTTTCTGTACCTAAATGCACTATTTCGGCCGCCGAACTTTAAGATCAATTTTTTCGCACGAACACACCCACTAGCGTCCACTGGAACCAAAACGATGTTTCGGAGTGATTTGGACCCTTTCGGTTCCCGGATGCATGCAAAACAGTGCGAAATGGGTCTGTTTCGCTGCCCGGATGCACTGCCCCGGAGTAACGATCTTGAGAAAGGGTTTTTTAGCTACGGACACTTCCAATCTACTCGCTTAGGCCCTAAATGATGCTTGGGAGTGTTTCAAAGCATTTGGATACCTACTGCACGAGAATCGAAGCAAAACGGGTGTTTCTATACCCAAATGCACTGTTTCGGCCGCCGAACTTTAAGATGAATTTTTTCGCACGAACACACCATCCACCATTGGAGCCAAAACGATGCTTGGGAGTGATTTGGAGCGTTTCGGTGCCCGGATGCACTGCCCTGGAGTAACGAACTTGAGAATGGGTTTTCCGCTATGGACACTTCCAATGTACTCTCTTAGGCCCTAAATAATGGTTGGGAGTGTTTCGGATCATTTGGATACCTACAGCACCAGAATCCGAGGAAAACATGTGTTTCTATACCCAAATGCACTGTTTTGGCCGCCGAACATTCAGATGAATTTTTTCGCACGAACACACCCAATATCCTAAATTGGACCCAAAACGATGTTTGGGAGTGATTTGGAGCGTTTCGGTGCCCGGATGTATGCGAAACGGGTCCATTTCGGTGTCCGGATGCACTGCCCTGGAGTAACGAAGTTGAGAATGGGTTTTTCGCTACGGACACTTCCAATCTACTCGCTTAGGCCCTAAATGATGATTGGGAGTGTTTCGGAGTATTTGGATACCTACAGCACCAGAATCCGAGGAAAACATGTGTTTCTATACCCAAATGCACTGTTTCGGCCGCCGAACATTCAGATGAATTTTTTCGCACGAACACACCCAATATCCTAAATTGGACCCAAAACGATGTTTGGGAGTGATTTGGAGCGTTTCGGTGCCTGGATGCACTGCCCTAGAATAACGAACTTGAGAATGGGTTTTTCACTATAGACACTTCCAATATACTCTCTTAGGCCCTAAATAATGGTTGGGAGTGTTTCGGATCATTTGGATACCTACTGCATGAAAATCGGAACAAAACCGGTGTTTCTGTACCCAAATGCACTGATTCGGCCGCCAAACTTTCAGATGAATTTTTTCGCACGAAGACACCCACTAGCCTCCACTGGAACCAAAATGATGTTTGGGAGTGATTTGGAGCGTTTCGGTTCCCGGATGCATGCAAAACAGTGCGAAATGGGTCTGTTTCGGTGTCCGGATGCACTGCCCCGGAGTAACGATCTTGAGAATGGGTTTTTCGCTATGGACACTTCCAATGTACTCTCTTAGGCCCTAAATAATGGTTGGTAGTGTTTCGGATTATTTGGAAACCTACTGCATGAAAATCGGAACAAAACCGGTGTTTCTGTACCCAAATGCACTGATTCGGCCGCCAAACTTTCAGATGAATTTTTTCGCACGAAGACACCCACTAGCCTCCACAGGAACCAAAACGATGTTTGGGAGTGATTTGGAGCGTTTCGGTGCCCGGATGCATGCAAAATAGTGCGGAATGGGTCCGTTTCGGTGGCCGGATGCACTGCCCTGGAGTAATGAACTTGAGAATGGGTTTTTTGCTAGGGACACTTCCAATGTACTCTCTTAGGCCCTAAATAATGGTTGGGAGTGTTTCGGATCATTTGGATACCTACAGCACCAGAATCCGAGGAAAACATGTGTTTCTATACCCAAATGCACTGTTTCGGCCGCCGAACATTCAGATGAATTTTTTCGCACGAACATACCCAATATCCTAAATTGGACCCAAAACGATGTTTGGGAGTGATTTGGATCGTTTCGGTGCCCGGATGTATGCGAAATGGGTCTGTTTCGGTGCCCGGATGCACTGCCCCGGAGTAACGATCTTGAGAATGGGTTTTTTCGCTACGGACAATTCCAATCTACTCGCTTAGGCCCTAAATGATGCTTGGGAGTGTTTCGGAGCATTTGGATACCTACTGCACGAGAATCGAAGCAAAACGGGTGTTTCTATACCCAAATGCACTGTTTCGGCCGTCGAACTTTAAGATGAATTTTTTCGCACGAACACACCATCCACCATTGGAGCCAAAACGATGTTTTGGAGTGATTTGGAGCGTTTCGGTGCCCGGATGTATGCGAAACGGGTCCATTTCGGTGCCCTGATGCACTGCCCTGGAGTAACGAAGTTGAGAATGGGTTTTTCGCTACGGACACTTCCAATCTACTCGATTAGGCCCTAAATGATGATTGGGAGTGTTTCGGAGTATTTGGATACCTACAGCACCAGAATCCGAGGAAAATATGTGTTTCTATACCCAAATGCACTGTTTCGGCCGCCGAACATTCAGATGAATTTTTTCGCACGAACACACCCAACATCCTAAATTGGACCCAAAACGATGTTTGGGAGGGATTTGGAGCGTTTCGGTGCCTGGATGCACTGCCCTAGAATAACGAACTTGAGAATGGGTTTTTCACTATAGACACTTCCAATATACTCTCTTAGGACCTAAATAATGGTTGGGAGTGTTTCGGATCATTTGGATACCTACTGCATGAAAATCAGAACAAAACAGGTGTTTCTGTACCGAAATGCACTGATTCGGCCGCCGAACTTTCAGATGAATTTTTTCACACGAACACACCCACTAGCCTCCACTGGAACCAAAACAATGTTTGGGAGTGATATGGAGCGTTTTGGTGCCCGGATGCATGCAAAATAGTGCAAAACGGGTCCGTTTTGGTGCCCGGATGCACTTCCCTAGAGTAACGAACTGGAGAATGGGTTTTTTCGCTACAGACACTCCATTCAGATTATTTGAAAACCTACTGCACAAAAATCGAAGCAAAACGGGTGTTTCTGTACCTAAATGCACTATTTCGGCCGCCGAACTTTAAGATCAATTTTTTGGCACGAACACACCCACTAGCTTCCACTGGAACCAAAACGATGTTTGGGAGTGATTTGGACCGTTTCGGTTCCCGGATGCATGCAAAACGGTGCGAAATGGGTCTGTTTCGGTGCTCGGATGCACTGCCCCGGAGTAACGATCTTGAGAAAGGGTGTTTTCGCTACGGACACTACCAATCTACTCGCTTAGGCCCTAAATGATGCTTGTGAGTGTTTCGGAGCATTTGGATACCTACTGCACGAGAATCGAAGCAAAACGGGTGTTTCTATACCCAAATGCACTGTTTCGGCCGCCGAACTTTATGATGAATTTTTTCGCACGAACACACCATCCACCATTGGAGCCAAAACGATGTTTGGGAGTGATTTGGAGCGTTTCGATGCCCGGATGCACTGCCCTGGAGTAACGAACTTGAGAATGGGTTTTCCGCTATGGACACTTCCAATGTACTCTCTTAGGCCCTAAATAATGGTTGGGAGTGTTTCGGATCATTTGGATACCTACAGCACCAGAATCCGAGGAAAACATGTGTTTCTATACCCAAATGCACTGTTTCGGCCGCCGAACATTCAGATGAATTTTTTCGTACGAACACACCCAATATCTTAAATTGGACCCAAAACGATGTTTGGGAGTGATTTGGAGCGTTTCGGTGCCCGGATGTATGCGAAACGGGTCCATGTCGGTGCCCGGATGCACTGCCCCGGAGTAACGATCTTGAGAATGGGTTTTTTCGCTACGGACACTTCCAATCTACTCGCTTAGGCCCTAAATGATGCTTGGGAGTGTTTCGGAGCATTTGGATACCTACTGCACGAGAATCGAGGCAAAACGGGTGTTTCTATACCCAAATGCACTGTTTCGGCCGCCGAACTTTAAGATGAATTTTTTCGCACGAACACACCATCCACCATTGGAGCCAAAACGATGTTTGGGAGTGATTTGGAGCGTTTCGGTGCCCGGATGCACTGCCCTGGAGTAACGAACTTGAGAATGGGTTTTCCGTTATGGACACTTCCAATGTACTCTCTTAGGCCCTAAATAATGGTTGGGAGTGTTTCGGATCATTTGGATACCTACTGCATGAAAATTGGAACAAAACCGGTGTTTCTGTACCCAAATGCACTGATTCGGCCGCCAAACTTTCAGATGAATTTTTTCGCACGAAGACGCCCACTAGCCTCCACTGGAACCAAAACGATGTTTGGAAGTGATTTGGAGCGTTTCGGTGCCCGGATGCATGCAAAATAGTGCGGAATGGGTCCGTTTCGGTGGCCGGATGCACTGCCCTGGAGTAATGAACTTGAAAATGGGTTTTTTGCTAGGGACACTTCCAATGTACTCTCTTAGGCCCTAAATAATGGTTGGGAGTGTTTCGGATCATTTGGATACCTACAGCACCAGAATCCGAGGAAAACGTGTGTTTCTATACCCAAATGCACTGTTTCGGCCGCCGAACATTCAGATGAATTTTTTCGCACGAACACACCCAATATCCTAAATTGGACCCAAAACGATGTTTGGGAGTGATTTGGAGCTTTTCGGTGCCCGGATGCACTGCCCTGGAGTAACGAAGTTGAGAATGGTTTTTTCGCTACGGACACTTCCAATCTACTCGCTTAGGCCCTAAATGATGATTGGGAGTGTTTCGGAGTATTTGGATACCTACAGCACCAGAATCCGAAGAAAACATGTGTTTCTATACCCAAATGCACTGTTTCGGCCGCCGAACATTCAGATGAATTTTTTCGCACGAACACACCCAATATCCTAAATTGGACCCAAAACGATGTTTGGGAGTGATTTGGAGCGTTTCGGTGCCTGGATGCACTGCCCTAGAATAACGAACTTGAGAATGGGTTTTTCACTATAGATACTTCCAATATACTCTCTTAGGCCCTAAATAATGGTTGGGAGTGTTTCGGATCATTTGGATATCTACTGCATGAAAATCAGAACAAAACAGGTGTTTCTGTACCGAAATGCACTGATTCCGCTGCCGAACTTTCAGATGAATTTTTTCACACGAACACACCCACTAGCCTCCACTGGAACCAAAACAATGTTTGGGAGTGATATGGAGCCTTTTTGGTGCCCGGATGCATGCAAAATAGTGCAAAACGGGTCCGTTTCGGTGCCCGGATGCACTTCCCTGGAGTAACGAACTGGAGAATGGGTTTTTTCGCTACGGACACTCCATTCTACTCTCCTAAAGCCTAAATGATGTTTGGGAGTATTTCGGATTATTTGGAAACCTACTGCACAAAAATCGAAGCAAAACAGGTGTTTCTGTACCTAAATGCACTATTTCGGCCGCCGAACTTTAAGATCAATTTTTTCGCACGAACACACCCACTAGCGTCCACTGGAACCAAAACGATGTTTCGGAGTGATTTGGACCCTTTCGGTTCCCGGATGCATGCAAAACAGTGCGAAATGGGTCTGTTTCGCTGCCCGGATGCACTGCCCCGGAGTAACGATCTTGAGAAAGGGTTTTTTAGCTACGGACACTTCCAATCTACTCGCTTAGGCCCTAAATGATGCTTGGGAGTGTTTCAAAGCATTTGGATACCTACTGCACGAGAATCGAAGCAAAACGGGTGTTTCTATACCCAAATGCACTGTTTCGGCCGCCGAACTTTAAGATGAATTTTTTCGCACGAACACACCATCCACCATTGGAGCCAAAACGATGCTTGGGAGTGATTTGGAGCGTTTCGGTGCCCGGATGCACTGCCCTGGAGTAACGAACTTGAGAATGGGTTTTCCGCTATGGACACTTCCAATGTACTCTCTTAGGCCCTAAATAATGGTTGGGAGTGTTTCGGATCATTTGGATACCTACAGCACCAGAATCCGAGGAAAACATGTGTTTCTATACCCAAATGCACTGTTTTGGCCGCCGAACATTCAGATGAATTTTTTCGCACGAACACACCCAATATCCTAAATTGGACCCAAAACGATGTTTGGGAGTGATTTGGAGCGTTTCGGTGCCCGGATGTATGCGAAACGGGTCCATTTCGGTGTCCGGATGCACTGCCCTGGAGTAACGAAGTTGAGAATGGGTTTTTCGCTACGGACACTTCCAATCTACTCGCTTAGGCCCTAAATGATGATTGGGAGTGTTTCGGAGTATTTGGATACCTACAGCACCAGAATCCGAGGAAAACATGTGTTTCTATACCCAAATGCACTGTTTCGGCCGCCGAACATTCAGATGAATTTTTTCGCACGAACACACCCAATATCCTAAATTGGACCCAAAACGATGTTTGGGAGTGATTTGGAGCGTTTCGGTGCCTGGATGCACTGCCCTAGAATAACGAACTTGAGAATGGGTTTTTCACTATAGACACTTCCAATATACTCTCTTAGGCCCTAAATAATGGTTGGGAGTGTTTCGGATCATTTGGATACCTACTGCATGAAAATCGGAACAAAACCGGTGTTTCTGTACCCAAATGCACTGATTCGGCCGCCAAACTTTCAGATGAATTTTTTCGCACGAAGACACCCACTAGCCTCCACTGGAACCAAAATGATGTTTGGGAGTGATTTGGAGCGTTTCGGTTCCCGGATGCATGCAAAACAGTGCGAAATGGGTCTGTTTCGGTGTCCGGATGCACTGCCCCGGAGTAACGATCTTGAGAATGGGTTTTTCGCTATGGACACTTCCAATGTACTCTCTTAGGCCCTAAATAATGGTTGGTAGTGTTTCGGATTATTTGGAAACCTACTGCATGAAAATCGGAACAAAACCGGTGTTTCTGTACCCAAATGCACTGATTCGGCCGCCAAACTTTCAGATGAATTTTTTCGCACGAAGACACCCACTAGCCTCCACAGGAACCAAAACGATGTTTGGGAGTGATTTGGAGCGTTTCGGTGCCCGGATGCATGCAAAATAGTGCGGAATGGGTCCGTTTCGGTGGCCGGATGCACTGCCCTGGAGTAATGAACTTGAGAATGGGTTTTTTGCTAGGGACACTTCCAATGTACTCTCTTAGGCCCTAAATAATGGTTGGGAGTGTTTCGGATCATTTGGATACCTACAGCACCAGAATCCGAGGAAAACATGTGTTTCTATACCCAAATGCACTGTTTCGGCCGCCGAACATTCAGATGAATTTTTTCGCACGAACATACCCAATATCCTAAATTGGACCCAAAACGATGTTTGGGAGTGATTTGGATCGTTTCGGTGCCCGGATGTATGCGAAATGGGTCTGTTTCGGTGCCCGGATGCACTGCCCCGGAGTAACGATCTTGAGAATGGGTTTTTTCGCTACGGACAATTCCAATCTACTCGCTTAGGCCCTAAATGATGCTTGGGAGTGTTTCGGAGCATTTGGATACCTACTGCACGAGAATCGAAGCAAAACGGGTGTTTCTATACCCAAATGCACTGTTTCGGCCGCCGAACTTTAAGATGAATTTTTTCGCACGAACACACCATCCACCATTGGAGCCAAAACGATGTTTTGGAGTGATTTGGAGCGTTTCGGTGCCCGGATGTATGCGAAACGGGTCCATTTCGGTGCCCGGATGCACTGCCCTGGAGTAACGAAGTTGAGAATGGGTTTTTCGCTACGGACACTTCCAATCTACTCGCTTAGGCCCTAAATGATGATTGGGAGTGTTTCGGAGTATTTGGATACCTACAGCACCAGAATCCGAGGAAAATATGTGTTTCTATACCCAAATGCACTGTTTCGGCCGCCGAACATTCAGATGAATTTTTTCGCACGAACACACCCAACATCCTAAATTGGACCCAAAACGATGTTTGGGAGGGATTTGGAGCGTTTCGGTGCCTGGATGCACTGCCCTAGAATAACGAACTTGAGAATGGGTTTTTCACTATAGACACTTCCAATATACTCTCTTAGGACCTAAATAATGGTTGGGAGTGTTTCGGATCATTTGGATACCTACTGCATGAAAATCAGAACAAAACAGGTGTTTCTGTACCGAAATGCACTGATTCGGCCGCCGAACTTTCAGATGAATTTTTTCACACGAACACACCCACTAGCCTCCACTGGAACCAAAACAATGTTTGGGAGTGATATGGAGCGTTTTGGTGCCCGGATGCATGCAAAATAGTGCAAAACGGGTCCGTTTTGGTGCCCGGATGCACTTCCCTAGAGTAACGAACTGGAGAATGGGTTTTTTCGCTACAGACACTCCATTCAGATTATTTGAAAACCTACTGCACAAAAATCGAAGCAAAACGGGTGTTTCTGTACCTAAATGCACTATTTCGGCCGCCGAACTTTAAGATCAATTTTTTGGCACGAACACACCCACTAGCTTCCACTGGAACCAAAACGATGTTTGGGAGTGATTTGGACCGTTTCGGTTCCCGGATGCATGCAAAACGGTGCGAAATGGGTCTGTTTCGGTGCTCGGATGCACTGCCCCGGAGTAACGATCTTGAGAAAGGGTGTTTTCGCTACGGACACTACCAATCTACTCGCTTAGGCCCTAAATGATGCTTGTGAGTGTTTCGGAAGCATTTGGATACCTACTGCACGAGAATCGAAGCAAAACGGGTGTTTCTATACCCAAATGCACTGTTTCGGCCGCCGAACTTTATGATGAATTTTTTCGCACGAACACACCATCCACCATTGGAGCCAAAACGATGTTTGGGAGTGATTTGGAGCGTTTCGATGCCCGGATGCACTGCCCTGGAGTAACGAACTTGAGAATGGGTTTTCCGCTATGGACACTTCCAATGTACTCTCTTAGGCCCTAAATAATGGTTGGGAGTGTTTCGGATCATTTGGATACCTACAGCACCAGAATCCGAGGAAAACATGTGTTTCTATACCCAAATGCACTGTTTCGGCCGCCGAACATTCAGATGAATTTTTTCGTACGAACACACCCAATATCTTAAATTGGACCCAAAACGATGTTTGGGAGTGATTTGGAGCGTTTCGGTGCCCGGATGTATGCGAAACGGGTCCATGTCGGTGCCCGGATGCACTGCCCTGGAGTAACGAAGTTGAGAATGGGTTTTTCGCTACGGACACTTCCAATCTACTCTCTTAGGCCCTAAATGATGATTGGGAGTGTTTCGGAGTATTTGGATACCTACAGCACCAGAATCCGAGGAAAACATGTGTTTCTATACCCAAATGCACTGTTTCGGCCGCCGAACATTCAGATGAATTTTTTCGCACGAACACACCCAATATCCTAAATTGGACCCAAAACGATGTTTGGGAGTGATTTGGAGCGTTTCGGTGCCTGGATGCACTGCCCTAGAATAACGAACTTGAGAATGGGTTTTTCACTATAGACACTTCCAATATACTCTCTTAGGCCCTAAATAATGGTTGGGAGTGTTTCGGATCATTTGGATACCTACTGCATGAAAATCGGAACAAAACCGGTGTTTCTGTACCCAAATGCACTGATTCGGCCGCCAAACTTTCAGATGAATTTTTTCGCACGAAGACACCCACTAGCCTCCACTGGAACCAAAACAATGTTTGGGAGTGATATGGAGCCTTTTTGGTGCCCGGATGCATGCAAAATAGTGCAAAACGGGTCCGTTTCGGTGCCCGGATGCACTTCCCTGGAGTAACGAACTGGAGAATGGGTTTTTTCGCTACGGACACTCCATTCTACTCTCCTAAAGCCTAAATGATGTTTGGGAGTATTTCGGATTATTTGGAAACCTACTGCACAAAAATCGAAGCAAAACAGGTGTTTCTGTACCTAAATGCACTATTTCGGCCGCCGAACTTTAAGATCAATTTTTTCGCACGAACACACCCACTAGCGTCCACTGGAACCAAAACGATGTTTCGGAGTGATTTGGACCCTTTCGGTTCCCGGATGCATGCAAAACAGTGCGAAATGGGTCTGTTTCGCTGCCCGGATGCACTGCCCCGGAGTAACGATCTTGAGAAAGGGTTTTTTAGCTACGGACACTTCCAATCTACTCGCTTAGGCCCTAAATGATGCTTGGGAGTGTTTCAAAGCATTTGGATACCTACTGCACGAGAATCGAAGCAAAACGGGTGTTTCTATACCCAAATGCACTGTTTCGGCCGCCGAACTTTAAGATGAATTTTTTCGCACGAACACACCATCCACCATTGGAGCCAAAACGATGCTTGGGAGTGATTTGGAGCGTTTCGGTGCCCGGATGCACTGCCCTGGAGTAACGAACTTGAGAATGGGTTTTCCGCTATGGACACTTCCAATGTACTCTCTTAGGCCCTAAATAATGGTTGGGAGTGTTTCGGATCATTTGGATACCTACAGCACCAGAATCCGAGGAAAACATGTGTTTCTATACCCAAATGCACTGTTTTGGCCGCCGAACATTCAGATGAATTTTTTCGCACGAACACACCCAATATCCTAAATTGGACCCAAAACGATGTTTGGGAGTGATTTGGAGCGTTTCGGTGCCCGGATGTATGCGAAACGGGTCCATTTCGGTGTCCGGATGCACTGCCCTGGAGTAACGAAGTTGAGAATGGGTTTTTCGCTACGGACACTTCCAATCTACTCGCTTAGGCCCTAAATGATGATTGGGAGTGTTTCGGAGTATTTGGATACCTACAGCACCAGAATCCGAGGAAAACATGTGTTTCTATACCCAAATGCACTGTTTCGGCCGCCGAACATTCAGATGAATTTTTTCGCACGAACACACCCAATATCCTAAATTGGACCCAAAACGATGTTTGGGAGTGATTTGGAGCGTTTCGGTGCCTGGATGCACTGCCCTAGAATAACGAACTTGAGAATGGGTTTTTCACTATAGACACTTCCAATATACTCTCTTAGGCCCTAAATAATGGTTGGGAGTGTTTCGGATCATTTGGATACCTACTGCATGAAAATCGGAACAAAACCGGTGTTTCTGTACCCAAATGCACTGATTCGGCCGCCAAACTTTCAGATGAATTTTTTCGCACGAAGACACCCACTAGCCTCCACTGGAACCAAAATGATGTTTGGGAGTGATTTGGAGCGTTTCGGTTCCCGGATGCATGCAAAACAGTGCGAAATGGGTCTGTTTCGGTGTCCGGATGCACTGCCCCGGAGTAACGATCTTGAGAATGGGTTTTTCGCTATGGACACTTCCAATGTACTCTCTTAGGCCCTAAATAATGGTTGGTAGTGTTTCGGATTATTTGGAAACCTACTGCATGAAAATCGGAACAAAACCGGTGTTTCTGTACCCAAATGCACTGATTCGGCCGCCAAACTTTCAGATGAATTTTTTCGCACGAAGACACCCACTAGCCTCCACAGGAACCAAAACGATGTTTGGGAGTGATTTGGAGCGTTTCGGTGCCCGGATGCATGCAAAATAGTGCGGAATGGGTCCGTTTCGGTGGCCGGATGCACTGCCCTGGAGTAATGAACTTGAGAATGGGTTTTTTGCTAGGGACACTTCCAATGTACTCTCCTAGGCCCTAAATAATGGTTGGGAGTGTTTCGGATCATTTGGATACCTACAGCACCAGAATCCGAGGAAAACATGTGTTTCTATACCCAAATGCACTGTTTCGGCCGCCGAACATTCAGATGAATTTTTTCGCACGAACATACCCAATATCCTAAATTGGACCCAAAACGATGTTTGGGAGTGATTTGGATCGTTTCGGTGCCCGGATGTATGCGAAATGGGTCTGTTTCGGTGCCCGGATGCACTGCCCCGGAGTAACGATCTTGAGAATGGGTTTTTTCGCTACGGACAATTCCAATCTACTCGCTTAGGCCCTAAATGATGCTTGGGAGTGTTTCGGAGCATTTGGATACCTACTGCACGAGAATCGAAGCAAAACGGGTGTTTCTATACCCAAATGCACTGTTTCGGCCGTCGAACTTTAAGATGAATTTTTTCGCACGAACACACCATCCACCATTGGAGCCAAAACGATGTTTTGGAGTGATTTGGAGCGTTTCGGTGCCCGGATGTATGCGAAACGGGTCCATTTCGGTGCCCTGATGCACTGCCCTGGAGTAACGAAGTTGAGAATGGGTTTTTCGCTACGGACACTTCCAATCTACTCGATTAGGCCCTAAATGATGATTGGGAGTGTTTCGGAGTATTTGGATACCTACAGCACCAGAATCCGAGGAAAATATGTGTTTCTATACCCAAATGCACTGTTTCGGCCGCCGAACATTCAGATGAATTTTTTCGCACGAACACACCCAACATCCTAAATTGGACCCAAAACGATGTTTGGGAGGGATTTGGAGCGTTTCGGTGCCTGGATGCACTGCCCTAGAATAACGAACTTGAGAATGGGTTTTTCACTATAGACACTTCCAATATACTCTCTTAGGACCTAAATAATGGTTGGGAGTGTTTCGGATCATTTGGATACCTACTGCATGAAAATCAGAACAAAACAGGTGTTTCTGTACCGAAATGCACTGATTCGGCCGCCGAACTTTCAGATGAATTTTTTCACACGAACACACCCACTAGCCTCCACTGGAACCAAAACAATGTTTGGGAGTGATATGGAGCGTTTTGGTGCCCGGATGCATGCAAAATAGTGCAAAACGGGTCCGTTTTGGTGCCCGGATGCACTTCCCTAGAGTAACGAACTGGAGAATGGGTTTTTTCGCTACAGACACTCCATTCAGATTATTTGAAAACCTACTGCACAAAAATCGAAGCAAAACGGGTGTTTCTGTACCTAAATGCACTATTTCGGCCGCCGAACTTTAAGATCAATTTTTTGGCACGAACACACCCACTAGCTTCCACTGGAACCAAAACGATGTTTGGGAGTGATTTGGACCGTTTCGGTTCCCGGATGCATGCAAAACGGTGCGAAATGGGTCTGTTTCGGTGCTCGGATGCACTGCCCCGGAGTAACTATCTTGAGAAAGGGTGTTTTCGCTACGGACACTACCAATCTACTCGCTTAGGCCCTAAATGATGCTTGTGAGTGTTTCGGAGCATTTGGATACCTACTGCACGAGAATCGAAGCAAAACGGGTGTTTCTATACCCAAATGCACTGTTTCGGCCGCCGAACTTTATGATGAATTTTTTCGCACGAACACACCATCCACCATTGGAGCCAAAACGATGTTTGGGAGTGATTTGGAGCGTTTCGATGCCCGGATGCACTGCCCTGGAGTAACGAACTTGAGAATGGGTTTTCCGCTATGGACACTTCCAATGTACTCTCTTAGGCCCTAAATAATGGTTGGGAGTGTTTCGGATCATTTGGATACCTACAGCACCAGAATCCGAGGAAAACATGTGTTTCTATACCCAAATGCACTGTTTCGGCCGCCGAACATTCAGATGAATTTTTTCGTACGAACACACCCAATATCTTAAATTGGACCCAAAACGATGTTTGGGAGTGATTTGGAGCGTTTCGGTGCCCGGATGTATGCGAAACGGGTCCATGTCGGTGCCCGGATGCACTGCCCCGGAGTAACGATCTTGAGAATGGGTTTTTTCGCTACGGACACTTCCAATCTACTCGCTTAGGCCCTAAATGATGCTTGGGAGTGTTTCGGAGCATTTGGATACCTACTGCACGAGAATCGAGGCAAAACGGGTGTTTCTATACCCAAATGCACTGTTTCGGCCGCCGAACTTTAAGATGAATTTTTTCGCACGAACACACCATCCACCATTGGAGCCAAAACGATGTTTGGGAGTGATTTGGAGCGTTTCGGTGCCCGGATGCACTGCCCTGGAGTAACGAACTTGAGAATGGGTTTTCCGTTATGGACACTTCCAATGTACTCTCTTAGGCCCTAAATAATGGTTGGGAGTGTTTCGGATCATTTGGATACCTACTGCATGAAAATTGGAACAAAACCGGTGTTTCTGTACCCAAATGCACTGATTCGGCCGCCAAACTTTCAGATGAATTTTTTCGCACGAAGACGCCCACTAGCCTCCACTGGAACCAAAATGATGTTTGGGAGTGATTTGGAGCGTTTCGGTTCCCGGATGCATGCAAAACAGTGCGAAATGGGTCTGTTTCGGTGTCCGGATGCACTGCCCCGGAGTAACGATCTTGAGAATGGGTTTTTCGCTACGCACACTTCCAATCTACTCTCTTAGGCCGTAAAAGATGTTTGGGAGTGTTTCGGAGCATTTGGATAGCTACTGCACGGAAATCGAAGCAAAAAGGGTGTTTCTGTACCCAAATGCACTGTTTCGCGCCCCGAACTTCTATTGAATTTTTCGCACGAACATACCCAATAGCATCCATTGGACCCAAAACGATGTTAGGGAGTGATTTGGCGCGTTTCGGTACCTTCTGCATGCAAAACGGAGCGAAACGGGTCCGTTTCGGTGCCCGGATGCACTGCCCCGGAGTAACGATCTTGATAATGGGTTTTTCGCTACGGACACTTCCAATGTACTCTCTTAGGCCCTAAATGATGTTTGGGAGTGTTTCGGAGCATTTGGATAGCTACTGCACGAAAATCGGAACAAAACGGGTGTTTCTGTACCCAAATGCACTGATTCAGCCACCGAACTTTCAGATGAATTTTTTCGCACGAACACACCCGCTAGCCTCCACTGGAACCAAAACGATGTTTGGGAGTGATTTGGCGTGTTTCGGTACCTTCTGCATGCACAACGGAGCGAAACAGGTCCGTTTCGGTGCCCGGATGCACTGCCTCAGACCAACGAACTTCAAAATGGGTTTTTAGCTACCGACACTTCCAATCTACTCCGTTAGGCCCTAAATGATGTTTGGGAGTGTTTTGGAGCTTTCGGTTACCTACTGCATGAAAATCGAAGCAAAACAAGTGTTTCGGCACCCGAATGCACTGTTTCGCGCCCCAAACTTCTGTTGAATTTTTTCGCACGAACATACCCAATAGCCTCCATTGGACCCAAAACGATGTTAGGGAGTGATTTGGCGCGTTTCGGTACCTTCTGCATGCAAAACGGAGCGAAACGGGTCCATTTCGGTGCCCGGATGCAATGCCTCGTAACAACGAACTTCAAAATTGGTTTTTCGCTACAGGCACTTCCAATATACTCCGTTAGGCCCTAAATGATGTTTGGGAGTGTTTTGGAGCATTCGGTTACCTACTGCATGAAAATTGAAGCAAAACAGGTGTTTCGCCACCCGAATGCACTGTTTCGCGCCCCGAACTTGTGTTGAATTTTTTTGCACGAACATACCCAATAGCCTCCTTTGGACCCAAAACGATGTTAAGGAGTGATTTGGCGTGTTTCGGTACCTTCTACATGCAAAACGGAGCGAAACGGGTCCGTTTCGGTGCCTGGGTGCACTGCCTCGTAACAACGAACTTCAAAATGGGGTTTTCACTACGGACACTTCCAATCTACTCCGCTAGGCCCTAAATGATATTTGGGAGTGTT
The DNA here is from genome assembly GCA_015342445.1 of Digitaria exilis. Lineage (NCBI taxonomy): Eukaryota > Viridiplantae > Streptophyta > Magnoliopsida > Poales > Poaceae > Digitaria > Digitaria exilis. The sequence goes on from JACEFO010003085.1 coordinate 35,770, forward strand.
TTGGAGCATTCGGTTACCTACAGCACGAAAATCAAAGCAAAACGGGTGTTTCGGCACCCGAATGCCCTGTTTCGCGCTCCGAACATCTGTTGAATTTTTTCGCACGGACATACCCAATAGCCTCCATTGGACCCAAAACGATGTTAGGGAGTGATTTGGCGCGTTTCGGTACCTTCTGCATGCAAAACAGAGCGAAACGGGTCCGTTTCGGTGCCCGGATGCACCGCCCCGGAGTAACGATCTTGAGAAAGGGTTTGTCGCTACGGACACTTCCAATCTACTCGCTTAGGCCCTAAATGATGTTTGGGAGTGTTTCGGTGCATTTGGATAGCTACTGCACGAGAATCGAAACAAAACGGGTGTTTCTATACCCAAATGCACTGTTTCGGCCGCCGAACTTTCAGATGAATTTTTTCGCATGGACACACCCAATAGCCTCCGTTGGACTAAAAACGATGTTTGGGAGTGATTTGGAGCGTTTTGGTGCCCGGATGCATTCAAAACGGTGCGGAATGGGTCTGTTTCGGTGGCCGTATGCACTGCCCTGGAGTAACGAACATGAGAATGGGTTTTTCGCTACGGACACTTCCAATGTACTATCTTAGGCTCTAATTAATATTTGGGAGTGTTTCTGTGACATCTCTGATGTCAACATAATTAAAAATACACTTAAAACAAATGCAAAAGGGAATTATGGGTTGAAATTCAAAAATCCTCCAAAAATTCAAATTTAAATGCAAAAACAAGGGTTGTTTGACACCCAACTGAAAACTCAAGATTTTTGTACTAAACTTGAAAATCTCCAAAAATAAAAGTTGTTTGTCATCACAAATAAACCCTAGTCACAGTTTGGAACTTTTGAAAATTTTGCAGTTTAGTCCCTCGAAAACTCGAAATTCAGTTCTGGGCACCTTTTTGAAATTGGGTTATTTGAGCTCGAAAAATTTGAAATTTCAGGTTCACCCCAAAAAGAAAGATGTGTCCCATCTCCCAAACTCCAACTTTTATTTTCACACTTTTTCAAGTTCAGTTCAAATTTTTTGGAGAAAATTCGAATTGGTAAACGGACCTACACGGGCGCCAACAGTGCCCCTGGCGCGCCCCTGCGCTGGCTGGAGCTCGGCCGCCACGTGGCCGGCGAGCGGCGCAGACAGCGCCGAGGTGGCCGAGCCGCGGCGGACGCTGGCGCTTGTCGCCTAGCACTTGTCCAGCCCCTCTCGAGCCGTCGCATCGCCGCCGTCGAGTCGCCTCGCATCGCGCCGCGGAACGCCATCATGCCGGTCGCGCGCCGCCGTGGCCGCACGCGCGCTCGCGCCGCGCCGCGCGCCCTGCAGGCGGTAGGATCTGTCCGCGTCGCGCCAAAGACCCTGCTGAAGATCACCACTCCATCACGCGACGATCTTTGACGCCCAACCGCGCGCGTGCGCTCTGTTCGAGCTCGCCGCGCCATCAATGGCGACCGCGACAGCCACGCACGCGCTCGCACGCTCCCAAGACAGCACAGTGCTACCCTAGCGTGCCCAAGCCTCCCACCGAACCACTCTCACTCTCCACTCACTCGCTCACTTAGCCATTTTCACTTCCCCGCGCTCGCTCCGTCGTCTTCTTCCTCGCGCCGCACGGACCGAGCCGAGCTTCGCCGAGAAAATCTCCTTCCACACTCCACCATTCCCAAATTCATCGCGCACGAAGCTAGACCTCTACCCTAGCTCCATTTCCCCCCACTTCCCCCGAGCTATTGTCGCTTCTCCGGCGAGAAATCAAGATTTCCCCCAAATCGCGATTTTCGGCCGCCGGAGCACCCTCACGTCGAGACCCTACTCCGAGCCGTTCCCGAGGTCAACTGAGCACGCCATTAGCTTCCTCGAGCTCCACTGGTGCTCTAGGACCCTTCAAACTCCGACGAACGCCTCCGACCTCACCGGCGTAGCAGTCGCGGCGGCCGCACCGCCACCGCTCGTCGCCGGCGAAACCCCAAGCTTCCCCGGCCTCGCAACCGTCCCCAACCGACTCGTGGTGAGCCACTGATGCTTTTCCCCCACTTCCCCGACCCTAGCTCGCCGCCGTTTGGCCGGCGCAACTCCGGCGAGAGCCGAGGGCATAAGTTCATCGTCTTCGTTTTTCTAGGGTCCTCCGTGCAAAAGTCAGGCACTTGTTCGTAAGGTTTTGAAAGTTCTAGGGTTCCCTGCGTAAAAAGATTCTTAAACCTAGATCTAATTTTCCCGAATCTTGTAAAATCCGTTAAAAATCGTACAAAAATCATAAAAATGCACAAAAATACTCCCTGGACTCGTGAGATTGTAAACTCCAATCTCCTTTAAGCATATGTATACTTTTGATGAACCGTTTTTAAATTAAAATTCAAACTGTGGAAATTGAAACTTGTGCACCATTTCAAATCCAGAGCTCCGCTAGGGTTGATCTTTGGATATGTTGTTTGTAGTGACTTTGGACAGCTTGTGTTCAAAGGGGACCTAAAAATATGCAGTGTAGCTTGAGTTATGAATTAAAATGTGTTTCCTGTCTTTTTGCAGTACAGAAATCATTAAAAATAATCCCTGCAGTGAAAAATCACGATTTTGCTCCAGAGGACTAAAAACTTGTTAGCACACCTGTTAAAAATGAAAAACTTAATTTTTTCTCTGTCTAGACTAGCAAATAAATAAATATGTGTTTTGGATAGAAATTTATTGAGGACTGTCCAAGGGTTATTTTGAGCCACCACTTGGCCAGAGCCCTCCTCATGCTTATGACTAGCTTTGGTAGGAAAATCTCCTGAAATAGATGAATTTTCGATTTTATTTGAATTTATTTCATTTCTGCAGACAGCTGATTGTTATATTTTTAATAAATTATGTGTAGCTCAGATTTAGCTAAATTTTGGAGTGAGCTTAGCTCTTATACTCCAGTAGCTGTCATAAAGTTTATAGATAAAAATGATGAACAGAAATGGAGAAACGAAAATGAGAAGTAATCTAGGTGGAAATTGATTTATATAAAAGAATAAACCTATTTGTTAGTTAGTTAGAATAAAATAAAGGGAATCTGAAATTCCAGAACAGCACCCTAAACTGTGAGTAATAATTAAGACTTCTTTTATATATGTACACAATCACCATCGAAGACAAATAAAAGTTTTCCCCCACCACTACTTTATTTGTGAAGAAAATAGTAGTACTTAAGCATGTCTAGGTGAATATGGCCTTCAAGGCCTTAATCTTAGAATCAATAGGCAGCCACCTTAAACTATGCATCTCATGTAGAAGGCGCTATCCCGGACGGCAACTACCACCTCATCCCCGCTGACGAGGAAGGAGTCCCGGAGGAAGGTGCCGGTGCAGGATCGACCAACCCGGAGGCTAACCCCCAGCTTGAGCAAGAAGGCAAGCCCCGGAGCATAACCTAACCTTTACCAATTACGCATCTATGAATTTTCCTATGCTTGTGCATTTACGTTTCAAGGAGTTCATTGAATACCTTAGCTGCACATTTCCTAGTACCTATGACTTGCAACACTAGTATGAAAGGATCGATAGGGCATTGCTTTAGGTCCGTTACAAGTCGAGTGATTTCCTGTCACTCGCGAGACATAGGAACTGCTTGTCTTTACTTATGTTGGAATCATAAGGATTGACGGGCGGGATGATAGATGTAGATCTCCCGTCCGTGTATGATAATTGATTTAAGGTCGAAATGTGTGGTTGAGTGTGTCAAGTTTTTGAACGTACCACATGCATGCCGATATATGGGAGTCGGTAAGCCCGGTACCAGATTGAAGCAGCTAGGGCCGATAGCCATCTCTCCTTGGAAACTTTGTTTTCCCCTGCCGTACACTTGTGGATATATGCGTGAGACTGTGAGTGAAGCAGTAAACCTTTATCCTAAGGAAATGGACCCGGTTCCGAATTGTGGATCGATGGGAAAGGTTGGGAAATGCTTGTACCTTTTATAGCAAGCAGAGTATCCGTGTGTGTTGGGTTTCCCCTGGCCAGGTAGCAGAAATTCGGTTCGAACTGTCCGCTTCTCGCGGTTAATGAGACTGCTTGACCGCCTTGCTACATTGAGTAACAAGTGGAACTTTGGGATTGATAAACTTGTTCTATGAATTAAATTGTATTGCACCACTTGTATGCTTAGAGAGGATGCTAATCTAGAATGGTTAAATTTACTAGAATATGATGCTAAAAACATGAAAGCAAGGACCTACTTTTAGTTGCTTTTTGGCAAACAAACCCACCAGCCAAAAGCCTCTCATTGTCTAGATGTCGGTGATGTAGATTTCACCCGACGGGTAAGCCTTGCTGAGTATTAGTATACCCAGCCTTGCTTGTGGCATTGATTTACAGGTACCATGTTGGGTGTGGCCGTCGATGCTTTGACTTGGCCTACCCAGGTTCCCCCTGGGTGGCACATCGAATGGGTTCCGTCCTCTGCCGAGGATCGGGAGGAGTAGCATCATGGCAGGCTTCAGCACGGTGTTATTTGTATCGTCGTTAGATTCTTCCGCTGCTATGAACCTTTTAATTCCGCTGCAATGAACTTTATTTCCGCTGCAAGACTTTAATACTCTGATTTAAATTTGAACTCGGTTTGTAATAACTTTGAGATTCTAGTTATGTATGTAAATTTGTGGAATGTTGTAATCTCTGGAACTCACCTTCATGTGGGCGTGCTGTTGTTTCGATCGAGAAAAGTACGTGGTTAATCGGGTTTAATCCGACGGCGCTCCAGCTTATTCCGGATTAAGTGCCTGACTACTCGGTTAGTGGTCCCGAGGTACTTAACTTGGAATAATTTCGGAGTGGTCCGCCACAGCTGGCATCAGAGCCGAAGCAGCGCACCGGAGAGAGCAACAAACCTTTAATAAACATTTTTGAATAAAATTTGCCAACTCGTACTTCCCCGCGCCTCGCGATGGAAGGATATTATTAGGACCGTTAAGGATGTTACCTAGAGCGTGAAGCCTATGTGGGTTAAGGGATCACGATATGATAGGTGGCAAATAGTATATTATACTGACCTCCAGCACATTTTATTCTGTCATTTACTTTACGCAATGGTGGGCGCAAGGTACGGCGATTGCTGTAACGTACCACGGCACTATATGAAAATATAGTGGCGGCACATAGTCAATACGCTGTGATGGCGTATGAAACTAGAATAGGATGGTGGGCGCAAGGTACGGCGATTGCTGTAGCGTACCACGGCATCATATGCAAATATGATGGCGGCACAAAGTCAATACGCTATCTCATGAGCGTATGAAACTGTCAATATGTTGCCTTGGTGACATATGAACATTGCCCGTTCAATGTTAAACGTTCGGGTGCCACCTCTATAGCGGGTGGTAATGAATGGAGACGCTTTCGTGAGTGCTGGCACGAAAGGTTGATTATACATGTTCTGGAATGGAATTTTCTGCAGGTACACTAACCGCGAATCCGTATGTTGAAACGGTTAGAAAAGATCGGCTAGATAATATAGGGAGAGACGGATATTGCCTAGCCACCGGCACTAACTTCGTAGGCCAAAAGTTTATTGGCATGTGTGTTGGTGAGAACGAATAGGCCGCTCATGCATTGCATCTCACTGAATTAATATCGAATTTTAATAAGTGACCAAATCGAACCGCCGTCGAAATCGACATCACAACCCAAAAATCCTGCTGAGACCAGTCTGTTTGCACCCTTAATTCGAAACTGAAAACTCTGTCAAATGAAAAAGTGTTCAACATGAAAGTTGTCATAAATATTATGAAGTATATGCTGTAGAAATTTCAACGAAAATGGTTCAGTAAAACTGGAGTTATGCTAAAAATGGTAACCCCCGGTCTGCTGGAAATTTCTGGGAACAGTGAGATAAAAATTGAATTTTTACACCATCTTAACGACAGTTTCTGCTCAAACATCCAACATGAAACTTGTTAGGAATTACTTAAACAATGTCCTGGCCAAATTTGGGAATTTTTGAGGTTATAGATTTTGAGTTTTATAATTTTTACTACACTGTCCAGAATCTGTTTTTGTTTTCTTTGGCGCTAACCGGTTCTCACCCTTGCCCTTTTTCTTTTGGTTCAGAATGGACGCTCTCGCTGATCTGGCCAGCTACCCCAACGACGTGTCCTTCTCTGATTGCTTGGGATGGGAAGGCTTCCCTAGCATCTTGTGGTCGGTTTTACAGGCGCTTGACTACCCTACACCGCCACAGTATGAGAGGACTATCATCCGAGACCGCGGTGTGGCTCGTTCCCGTGTGCGTCTGGTGGTGTATCGCCACCCACCGTGTCCTAGCTCCCCCACTTGGACGGTGGAAGTTCACGGACACCACATGGAGACGACGTGTGAGCTAGCCGCCTTGAATGGCATTATCTCTTTTGTTGCTCAGAACCAGGAGTTGGTAGAGCACCAGTTACTGGGGTTGTTCCCACTGACTCAGCCGGATGATCCCCATTGGATGAGACGCTACCTTAGCTCCCCTTTGAGGATGGCGGAGAACCCCGTCGCTGCAGCCGCCTTGATGATGAGGTGGATGCGGGCGTATCACCGTTTGCAGGCCCTTCTTGGACGGTCGCAGAGCGAGATGCTCAACCTTGCTATGGACATGTCCGCCCGTGCCCGTGACATAGGGGTTGAGAGGACCTCCTTCTCCATTGAGGTGACCACCAGAGATGCCATGATTGCTGACTTGGAGAGGCAATTGAATGACCTCCACATTGCGCACAACAACACCCAAAATGAGTTAGCACAAACAAGGGATGAGCTTGAGGAGGTACACGGTACCTTGGAGCATGCAAATGCTATGCTAGCCGCCCATGATGCTCAGCACCTTCTTGAGCAAGAAGGAGGGGATGGAGAAGGAGAGGCCCCCGATTCTGACATGGACACCGAGGATGACATGCCGCCTCTTCCAGCTCCACCATCACCTATGGGCAGCGAGGCTACCGCTAACAACCTAGATGATTTTTAGAGTGGTAGTAGCAAGTTTACTCCTCCGCTAGGCCTAAATTTTGGCTTCATGTTGTAATAGGCTAGATGGAGTTGAGCTCCCCTTTTTATCTTTTGGTGGCAATGGAATGTAATGATGTGGTTGTGTGATCAAACTTGTTGGAAGTTGTAATAGCTGTGTTGAAAACATTCTGCAGCTAACCTTGTTTTAATTATTGATGGGTTTTCCATTCATTTCTGGGCTGTGATGTGAACTACAAAGTTGTTTGGAATTTGTCAAACCAAATGACCACCAATTTGCAACCCCATTGGTTAAGTGAAATAAAAATGGTAACCAAAACACTGCAGCTCGGCCTGCTGAAAAACAGCAAACGCAGAGAGCTAAAGATTGAATTTTTCGGCTTAGTTCCAGTCCGAATTTGAATCCGAGACCAACATGAAAGTTGTAGAGCATGAAATTTTCGAGCTACTGACCGAATTGGAGCATTTGACTTGTTTCCTGTTGGGAGATATGATTTTTCTTCCGAACTGCGTGCTGACTTGTCATTCTGCGCAGGGCACTTCAATCTATTGTCACGTTCTATCTTGTCATTCATTATGCAAGCTTATGAAATGTGGCTAATACAAGTACCTACTGCAGATGGCAATCACCCGCAGCGGTCATGACGCTAGTGGCTCCAACGCTAACCAGCAGGGGCCAGAGGGACAGCAGCCGCCGCCACCACCTCCTCCACCGCAGCAACCTCCGACGTGGCAGCAGTTGTATGCCACGCAAACGGAGATTCTCCGGAACCTGCAGCATCAGCAGCAAATGATGCAGCAGCAGATGCTTCAGCAGGGAGGTCAACGGGCCCCTCAGCCTCAGGTGGCCAGATATGAGGATTTTCTGGCGACACACCCGCCGATATTCTCACGAGCTGATGAGCCCTTGGAGGCCGACACCTGGATTCGGGCCATCGAGTCCAAGTTCACCATCCTGGCGACGCCTTGCACCTCAAACCGCAAGGTCGTGTTCGCGGCGCAGCAGCTCCGCGGCCCAGCTCTCCTTTGGGGGGAGAACTACCTGGCCCTGCAGCAGGAGGGTCACGTGGTTGAGTGGGATGAGTTCAAGGCTGCATTCAAGGCTCATCACATTCCGGCCGGTCTGGTAGAGCGGAAATTGAATGAATTTTTGGCGCTGACCCAGGGTACCCGCTCAGTGCTTCAGTACGCCCAGGCCTTCAATGGTCTGTGCCCATATGCGGGTCATCACGCTGACTCTGATGAGAAGAAGCTAGAGAGGTTCCGACGTGGCCTGAACACCAAGTTGAAAGCTCAGTTGGCCACCACCCGTGCAGCCACATATGGCGACCTTGTGAACCTTGCCACTGCCCAGGAAGACGCCAATATGGTGCACAAGGCGGAGAAGAAGAGGAAGACTCCCGCTGGACCTTCGAGCGCACAGCCGCTGAGATTCCGCTTGGTTCCCCCGGCTGCACCGCAAGGACAGTCCAGGGCACCTCAGGGAGGTGGATGGGTTGCTAGGCCGCCACAGCCTAACGCGCCCCGTTTCCCTCCACCGCCGCAGCAGCAGCAGGCACCAAGACAGAATGCACAGCAGCCAGCTCGCCCTGGAGCCGGCTATCAGTGCTTCAAGTGTGGAAGTAAAGATCACTTTATCAAGGATTGCCCGCAGAACAAGCAGCAGAACCAGCGCCCGGGAAATCAGCAAGGCAAGGGCAAACAACAGCAGCGCGTGCAGGTTCGGCAAGGACGGCTCAACTACACCACTTTGGCCGACCTACCCGAGGGAGCCCAAGACATGACTGGTACCTTCCCTATCTGCACTCAACCTGCTGTGATATTGTTTGATTCCAGGGCAACACATAGTTTTATAAGCACAAGATTTCATGTGAAATGCGGACTAAAATCGTACCATACCAAATCATCATATGTGATATCAACTGCGGGAGGTAAAATTGCATCCAACCAAGTCACCCGAAAGGTTCCAATCAGGCTGGGAAGTAAAACATTTCCTACTGATTTAATTCTGCTTGGTATGGAAGGAATTGACATTGTGTTAGGAGCCAATTGGATGACTCAACATAAGGTTGTGCTAGATGTTGCGGAACGAGTTGTTGAAATAAACTCGCCTACGCATGGCCCTAGTGTGCTATATCTACCACAGCGGACTTGCGTCAATGCGTGTGCTTATACAATGGTAGAAACCCAACTAAAGGACATTCCGGTGGTATGTGAGTATGCCGATGTATTTCCGGATGACTTACCTGGGATGCCGCCGGATAGGGATATTGAATTTGTGATTGAACTTCAACCTGGCACAGCACCCATATCAAAGAGACCATATAGAATGCCACCCAATGAACTGGCTGAATTAAAAATTCAACTCCTAGAACTGCTAGACAAGGGTTTCATTCGTCCCAGTGTATCACCTTGGGGATGTCCCGCTATCTTTGTGAAAAAGAAGGACCATTCCTTGAGGTTGTGTATTGATTACCGGCCTCTCAATGCGGTAACTATTAAGAACAAGTACCCACTTCCCTGTATTGACATCCTGTTTGACCAACTAGCTGGCGCCAGAGTGTTCTCCAAGATTGACCTTCGCTCTGGCTATCACCAAATCAAAATCAGGCCTTGTGACATTCCAAAGACTGCCTTTTCCACATGTTACGGGCTTTATGAATTCTTGGTTATGTCTTTTGGACTCACCAATGCCCCAGCCTACTTCATGTACCTTATGAATTCGGTATTCATGTCAGAACTAGACAAGTTTGTGGTGGTTTTCATTGACGACATTCTTATATATTCTAAGAATGAGGAAGAGCATGCCGAGCACCTTCGCATTGTTCTTCAAAGGTTGAGAGATCACCAGCTCTACGCTAAGTTCTCCAAGTGTGAATTCTGGATAGAGAGCGTGAAGTTCTTAGGGCACACGGTTTCCAAGGATGGTATATCCGTGGATCCAACCAAAGTGCAAGAAGTGCTAGATTGGCAACCACCTACCTCTGTCCACGAGATTCGGAGTTTTCTGGGTTTAGCCGGTTATTATCGCCGTTTTATTCCGGACTTCTCTCGGATTGCGAAACCCATGACCGAACTCTTAAAGAAGGGAGTCAAATTTGAGTGGAATGACAAATGTGATGAAGCTTTCCACACCTTGCGAAGACATTTAACTTCAGCCCCAGTTTTGGCTCAGCCCGATTGCACCAAGCCCTATGATGTCTATTGCGATGCATCAGGCACCAGACTTGGCTGTGTCCTCATGCAAGAGAACCGAGTCATTGCTTATGCTTCTCGAGCACTTAGGCCTCATGAGCAAAACTACCCCACGCATGATCTTGAGTTAGCAGCGGTTATTCATGCTCTCAAGATGTGGAGACACTATTTGATGGGTGTTCCATGCAACATATACACAGACCACAAGAGCCTCAAATATGTTTTCACACAGGCACATTTGAATATGAGGCAGCGAAGATGGTTGGAGTTAGCAAAGGACTATGACCTGAGTGTGCATTATCACCCCGGCAAGGCTAATGTAGTTGCGGATGCACTAAGCCGCAAGGCTCATTGCCATTGTCTTTTCCTGGAGTCCTACTCCGACACCCTGTGTCATGAAATGGCAAAGCTCAATTTAGAGATTGTTCCACACGGGTACTTCAGCCATATTGCAGTGGAACCAACCTTGCACGATCAGATTGTTGTAGCCCAATTAAATGACGCGAGCATTAAAATCCTTAAAAGGAAATTGTCAAAAGAGAAGGTGAAAGAGAAGTACAAGTGTTTCCGGCTAGATGGGCAGGGAGTGATGTGGTTTGGACATCGCCTTGTGGTGCCCAAAAACACGGAACTCCGGAGGAAGATTATGGATGAGGCCCATCTCTCCAAATTTTCTATCCATCCCGGTAGCACCAAGATGTACCAAGATTTGAAACAAAACTTTTGGTGGACTCGAATGAAGCGAGAAATTGCCACATATGTGTCGGAATGTGACACATGCCAGCGGGTTAAGGCTAGCCACTTGAAGGTAGCAGGCACGCTTCAACCTCTACCTATTCCCTCATGGAAGTGGGAAGATATAAGCATGGATTTTATTGTTGGACTTCCCAGAACCCCTCAGGGGCATGATTCTATTTGGGTAATTGTGGATCGTCTTACCAAGACCGCACATTTTATTCCGGTCAATACCATTTATGCTGCTAAGAAGTACGCGGAGATTTATTTGGAGCGGATCGTTTGTCTACATGGGGTACCCAAGACGATAATTTCAGATCGTGGTGCTCCGTTCGTAGCCCGCTTTTGGGAACAATTGCAATTGTCCCTAGGCACGAAGCTGATCCGTAGTTCAGCATATCACCCTCAAACCGATGGGCAGACGGAAAGGGTAAATCAAATACTTGAGGATATGCTTAGAGCATGTGTTATCCATTAGGGAAGAATTGGGAGAAGTGTTTATCTCTGGCCGAATTCTCCTATAACAACAGCTACCAAGCGAGTCTTAAAATGGCACCTTTCGAAGCCTTATATGGTAGAAGATGTCGGACCCCGTTGTGTTGGTCCCAGGCAGGCGAGAGATATACCTATGGCCCTGACCTTGTAAAGGAAGCAGAAGAAAAGGTTAGGATCATTCGTAAAAATTTGATGACCGCCCAGTCACGACAAAAGAGTTACTACGATCAACGGCGGAAGCCACTTCAGTTTGAAGTTGGTGATCACGTGTATCTCAAGGTCTCCCCGACCAAGGGTGTGCAAAGATTTGGGTTGAAAGGCAAGCTTGCACCTCGTTATATCGGCCCGTATGAAATTACTCAACAATGTGGGCCAGTGGCCTATCAAGTGAAGCTTCCCGAGAAGCTCTCAGCTGTACATGATGTATTCCATGTTTCTCAACTCAAGAGGTGTCTTCGTGTTCCGACCGAAGTTGTTGAACAAGAGGAACTCTCGGTTGAACCGGATCTCTCTTATGATGAGCATCCCGTTAAGATCCTCGACGAGAAAGAGAGACAAACACGAAGGAAGGGAGTTAAAATGTACAAAATTCAGTGGAGTCATCACTCCGAAGATGAAGCCACGTGGGAAACCGAGGACTATCTTAAGAAAAATTACCCCGACATTCTTTCGTAAGCCAAGGTAATTCTTTCCCCTCTTTATTCCTAAGTTTAATCGAATCTCGGGACGAGATTCCTTTTAAGGGGGGTAGGCTGTGACATCTCTGATGTCAACATAATTAAAAATACACTTAAAACCAATGCAAAAGGGAATTATGGGTTGAAATTCAAAAATCCTCCAAAAATTCAAATTTAAATGCAAAAACAAGGGTTGTTTGACACCCAACTGAAAACTCAAGATTTTTGTACTAAACTTGAAAATCTCCAAAAATAAAAGTTGTTTGTCAAGGGTTTGCAGTTTAGTCCCTCGAAAACTCGAAATTCAGTTCTGGGCACCTTTTTGAAATTGGGTTGTTTGAGCTCGAAAAATTTGAAATTTCAGGTTCACCCCAAAACGAAAGATGTGTCCCATCTCCCAAACTCCAACTTTTATTTTCACACTTTTTCAAGTTCAGTTCAAATTTTTTGGAGAAAATTCGAATTGGAAAACGGAGCTCCACGGGCGCCAACAGTGCCCCTGGCGCGCCCCTACGCTGGCCGGAGCTCGGCCGCCACGTGGCCGGCGAGCGGCGCAGGCAGCGCCGAGCTGGCCGAGCCACGGTGGACGCTGGCGCTTGTCGCCTAGCACTTGTCCAGCCCCTCCCGAGCTGTCGCATCGCCGCCGTCGAGTCGCCTCGCCTCGCGCCGCGGAACGCCATCATGCCGGTCGCGCGCCGCCGTGGCCGCACGCGCGCTCGCGCCGCGCCGCGCGCCCTGCAGGCGGTAGGATCCGTCCGCGTCGCGCCAAAGACCCTGCTGAAGATCACCACTCCATCACGCGACGATCTTTGACGCCCAACCGCGCGCATGCGCTCTGTTCGAGCTCGCCGCGCCATCAATGGCGACCGCGACAGCCACGCACGCGCTCGCACGCTCCCAAGACAGCACAGTGCTACCCTAGCGTGCCCAAGCCTCCCACCGAACCACTCTCACTCTCCACTCACTCGCTCACTTAGCCATTTTCACTTCCCCGCGCTCGCTCCGTCGTCTTCTTCCTCGCGCCGCACGGACCGAGCCGAGCTTCGCTGAGAAAATCTCCTTCCACACTCCACCATTCCCAAATTCATCGCGCACGAAGCTAGACCTCTACCCTAGCTCCATTTCCCCCCACTTCCCCCGAGCTATTGTCGCTTCTCCGGCGAGAAATCAAGATTTCCCCCAAATCGCGATTTTCGGCCGCCGGAGCACCCTCACGTCGAGACCCTACTCCGAGCCGTTCCCGAGGTCAACCGAGCACGCCATTAGCTTCCTCGAGCTCCACTGGTGCTCTAGGACCCTTCAAACTACGACGAACGCCTCCGACCTCACCGGCGTAGCAGTCGCGGCAGCCGCACCGCCACCGCTCGTCGCCGGCGAAACCCCAAGCTTCCCCGGCCTCCCAACCGTCCCCAACCGACTCGTGGTGAGCCACTGATGCTTTTCCCCCACTTCCCCGACCCTAGCTCGCCGCCATTTGGCCGGCGCAACTCCGGCGAGAGCCGAGGGCATAAGTTCATCGTCTTCGTTTTTCTAGGGTCCATCGTGCAAAAGTCAGGGACTTGTTCGTAAGGTTTTGAAAGTTCTAGGGTTCCCTGCGTAAAAAGATTCTTAAACCTAGATCTAATTTTCCCGAATCTTGTAAAATCCGTTAAAAATCGTACAAAAATCAGAAAAATGCACAAAAATACTCCCTAGACTCGTGCGATTGTAAACTCCAATCTCCTTTAGGCATGTGTATACTTTTGATGAACCATTTTTGAATTAAAATTCAAACTGTGGAAATTGAAACCTGTGCACCATTTCAAATCCAGAGCTCCGCTAGGGTTGATCTTTGGATATGTTGTTTGTAGTGACTTTGGACAGCTTGTGTCCAAAGGGGACCAAAAATATGCAGTGTAGCTTTAGTTATGAATTCAAATGTGTTTCCTGTCTTTTTGCAGTATAGAAATCATTAAAAATAATCCCTGCAGTGAAAAATCACCATTTTGCTCCAGAGGACTAAAAACTTGTTAGCACACCTGTTAAAAATGAAAAACTTAATTTTTGCTCTGTCTAGACTAGCAAATATATAAATATGTGTTTTTGGATAGAAATTTATTGAGGACTGTCCAAGGGTTATTTTGAGCCACCACTTGGCCAGAGCCCTCCTCATGCTTATAACTAGCTTTGGTAGGAAAATCTCCTGAAATGGATGAATTTTCGATTTTATTTGAATTTATTTCATTTCTGCAGACAGCTGATTGTTATATTTTTAATAAATTATGTGTAGCTCAGATTTAGCTAAATTTTGGAGTGAGCTTAGCTCTTATACTCCAGTAGCTGTCATAAAGTTTATAGATAAAAATGATGAACAGAAATGGAGAAACGAAAATGAGAAGTAATCTAGGTGGAAATTGATTTATATAAAAGAATAAACCTATTTGTTAGTTAGTTAGAATAAAATAAAGGGAATCTGAAATTCCAGAACAGCACCCTAAACTGTGAGTAATAATTAAGACTTCTTTTATATATGTACACAATCACCATCGAAGACAAATAAAAGTTTTCCCCCACCACTACTTTATTTGTGAAGAAAATAGTAGTACTTAAGCATGTCTAGGTGAATATGGCCTTCAAGGCCTTAATCTTAGAATCAATAGGCAGCCACCTTAAACTATGCATATCATGTAGAAGGCGCTATCCCGGACGGCAACTACCACCTCATCCCCGCTGACGAGGAAGGAGTCCCGGAGGAAGGTGCCGGTGCAGGATCGACCAACCCGGAGGCTAACCCCCAGCTTGAGCAAGAAGGCAAGCCCGGAGCATAACCTAACCTTTACCAATTACGCATCTATGAATTTTCCTATGCTTGTGCATTTACGTTTCAAGGAGTTGATTGAATACCTTAGCTGCACATTTCCTAGTACCTATGACTTGCAACACTAGTATGAAAGGATCGATAGGGCATTGCTTTAGGTCCGTTACAAGTCGAGTGATTTCCTGTCACTCGCGAGACATAGGAATTGCTTGTCTTTACTTATGTTGGAATCATAAGGATTGACGGGCGGGATGATAGATGTAGATCTCCCGTCCGTGTATGATAATTGATTTAAGGTCGAAATGTGTGGTTGAGTGTGTCAAGTTTTTGAACGTACCACATGCATGCCGATATATGGGAGTCGGTAAGCCCGGTACCAGATTGAAGCAGCTAGGGCCGATAGCCATCTCTCCTTGGAAACTTTGTTTTCCCCTGCCGTACACTTGTGGATATATGCGTGAGACTGTGAGTGAAGCAGTAAACCTTTATCCTAAGGAAATGGACCCGGTTCCGAATTGTGGATCGATGGGAAAGGTTGGGAAATGCTTGTACCTTTTATAACAAGCAGAGTATCCGTGTGTGCTGGGTTTCCCCTGGCCAGGTAGCAGAAATTCGGTTCGAACTGTCCGCTTCTCGCGGTTAATGAGACTGCTTGACCGCCTTGCTACATTGAGTAACAAGTGGAACTTTGGGATTGATAAACTTGTTCTATGAATTAAATTGTATTGCACCACTTGTATGCTTAGAGAGGATGCTAATCTAGAATGGTTAAATTTACTAGAATATGATGCTAAAAACTTGAAAGCAAGGACCTACTTTTAGTTGCTTTTTGGCAAACAAACCCACCAGCCAAAAGCCTCTCATTGTCTAGATGTCGGTGATGTAGATTTCACCCAACGGGTAAGCCTTGCTGAGTATTAGTATACTCAGCCTTGCTTGTGGCATTGATTTACAGGTACCATGTTGGATGTGGCCGTCGATGCTTTGACTTGGCCTACCCAGGTTCCCCCTGGGTGGCACATCGAATGGGTTCTGTCCTCTGCCGAGGATCGGGAGGAGTAGCATCGTGGCAGGCTTCAGCACGGTGTTATTTGTATCGTCGTTAGATTCTTCCGCTGCTATGAACCTTTTAATTCCGCTGCAATGAACTTTATTTCCGCTGCAAGACTTTAATACTCTGATTTAAATTTGAACTCGGTTTGTAATAACTTTGAGATTCTAGTTAGGTATGTAAATTTGTGGAATGTTGTAATCTCTGGAACTCACCTTCGTGTGGGCGTGCTGTTGTTTCGATCGAGAAAAGTACGTGGTTAATCGGGTTTAACCCGACGGCGCTCCAGCTTATTCCGGATTAAGTGCCTGACTACTCGGTTAGTGGTCCCGAGGTACTTAACTTGGAATAATTTCGGAGTGGTCCGCCACAGCTTCGGAGCATTTGGATACCTACTGCACGAAAATCGGAATAAAACGAGAGATTCTGTACTCAAATGCACTGATTCGGCCGCCAAACTTTCAGATGAATTTTTCCGCATGGACACACCCAATAGCCTGCGTTGGACTAAAAACGATGTTTGAGAGTGATTTGGAGCGTTTCGGTGCCCGGATAGAGGCAAAACGGTGCGGAATGGGTCCGTTTCGGTGGCCGTATGCACTGCCCTGGAGTAACGAACTTGAGAATGGGTTTTTCGCTACGGACACTTCCAATGTACTATCTTAGGCCCTAATTAATATTTGGGAGTGTTTCGGAGCATTTGGATACCTACTGCACGAAAATCGGAACAAAACGAGAGTTTCTGTACTCAAATGCACTGATTCGGCCACCAAACTTTCAGATGAATTGTTTTGCACGAACACACCCACTAGCCTCCACTGGAACCAAAACGATGTTTGGGAGTGATTTAGAGCGTTTCGGTGCCCGGATGCATGCAAAACGGTGCGAAACGTGTCCGTTTCGGTGCCCGGATGCACTGCCCCGGAGTAACGATCTTGAGAATGGGGTTTTCACTACGGACACTTCCAATGTACTCTCTTAGGCCCTAAATGATGTTTGGGAGTGTTTCGGAGCATTTGGATAGCTACTGCACGAAAATCGGAACAAAACAGGTGTTTCGCCACCCGAATGCACTGTTTCGCGCCCCGAACTTTCAGACGAATTTTTTCGCACGAACATACCCAATAGCCTCCATTGGACCCAAACGATGTTAAGGAGTGATTTGGCGCGTTTCGGTACCTTCTACACGCAAAACGGAGCAAAACGGGTCCGTTTCGGTTGTAACACCCTAAAAATGCCCATTTAAAAAAATTAGTAATTAATTGGTTTTCCTATTTGAGTGCTCATAAATAATGTAGGAAAATAAAATTTTTGAATAATTAAAAGCAAATATAGGGTATAGAAACATTATTGTTGCATTCATGCTGGTGCATTTATTTTTGATTGTTGAATTCAAATTTGAATTTGAATTCAAGTGAGTGTTTGAATAAAAGAAAAACCTTTTTCTTTTCTCTCTCTCTTCTCAGCCCAGCAGCCCAGCTTTTCTTTTTTTTCCTGCGGCCCAAGCCTTTTTTTTCCCGCGCGGCCCAACTTTTCTTTTCTCCTCTGCGCCAGCCCACCCCGCAGCCCAGCTTGCAGCCCGCTCCGTCCTCTCTCTCTGAGTCGCTGACATCTTGACCCCACCTGTCGGCGCCTCTCCCTTCCGCCTGCGCAGCGCCCTCTCTTTCCCCCCCCCCCCCGCAGCCGCTGACCAGTGGGCCCGCTCTGTCGGCGCGCTTCTCCTCCGTCTGAGTCGCTGACGCGCTGGCCCCACTCGTCAGTTTCTCCTCCTTCCTCTCGCCGCGTCCGAGCCGGACTCCACCGCCGCGAGTCCCCTTCGCGCACGCCTCCTTCCCCGGCTTGGAGCGCACGCCAAGGTTCCCCTAGCCCCCATAAATAGTGCCGCCACCTACCCTTTGCGCCACCAGTGCCCGACGCCGCCAAACCCTAGCCGCCGCCCTAGAGTTTGAGCCGCCATCGCTAACTCGCCGCCTCGCCACCGCTTTGCCGCCAATCCCTCGCCCAGGAGTTTCGCCGTGTGGTAAGGAACACGCCAAGCCCTTTTCCCCTCCTCTTTCGCTCTGCAGCGCCCGCGCAAGCTCGTCGGAGCTCTCCTCCCGCCTCCGCTCACCGCCGGTCTCCACCGTTGCCTAATCCCCGCTCTAGACCCCCAAAATCGACTCCCCGTTGTCTCCTCTCTCTCTAGGACCTTTCGCGGCGAGTTTTGGAGCCCCCTAACCCCCAGCTGAGCCAACTCCGGCGAGGACGCCGCCGCGCGCCGCCGAGCTCCGGCAACCCTTGCGTTAGATCTGATCTGGGCCGTTAGATTCGAAACCGACGGCCAGATCTGAAAACCGATCTAAACCGGGTCCGGTTCACCGTGAACCAGTGAACCGCGGGTCATGGCCGGTCCATGGTCCGGTCCACGGTGACGTCATGCCGACGTCAGCTTTCAGCCGCCGCCGCGCCTGTTTTGCAAAAGAGCCCCTCAGTTTTTGAAAATCAACCCGCGGTCCAGCGCAGTTCAAAAGTATTTACAACTAAGTCCTTTTTCTTTCGGTTTAGCCCCTGCTCTTTTGAGAAATAGTGTCCGCCGTCCTAGAAGTCATTTTTACGCCGCAGCCCTCGAGTTTTTATATGAAATTATGTTTTAGGTCCCTGGTTTCTTTCAAAAACACCCCTGGAAGCCTAAAATCTTGACCAGCAAGCCCCTAGAGCCCGTTTTAAGCGTAGTTTCTCCGTTTTAACTCCGATTTGAGTGATTTTCGCGCTCATGTGTTCGTAGTGAAGCGTAGAGTAATTCTAAAACCTTCTTTTCATCTTTTGTTTATGTTTGGTGTACTTTTCTAATTAAATATCTTGTTTGCATGTATGTGTGGATGCTTGTGTGATGATCGATGTGAGTAGTTGCCGAGCCGTTCGAGTTCGCCGACGATCCTGTTCTCGAAGATCAAGTGCAGCAGCAGTTCACTGAGGAAGGCAAGTATAACACGGACCATCCTTGTTACCTATACACCGATTAATCACATAAATCATATGCATGTGTCTAATACTGTTAGCCATTAAGGATGTTCCTAGTCTTTACCTTATTCCTTGTTACCCGGGGTTTTAAGCATTATGGTTAGACTATGCTACGCGCTGCAACCAACATTTATTTTTAATGATATTGAATTATTGGTTCACTTCAATGATGGTTAAAAGATGCTTTTTAGCAACATGGTTCGGGGAACTAGAGCATGTGTTGTGTGCTTTGTTCTAGTGTCTCTATAAGGTTTGATCTAGGGAATTAGAGCATGTGCTTTGTGCTTTGTTCTAATGTCTCTCCATAAGGTCCGGTTCTTAAAGCGACAACCCAGGAACCTGTTCGCCGCCGTTGGAACTATAATGGCTCTGGTCTTGGATAATTAACTTGTACGTCTCTAGCTCGCCAGTGGTTACCGAAAGGCGTATGTGGGGGGCATGGGTGAGAGTATAGTTTGATCCATCGAGGACGGTTTTATCCGTTGGCTATGCCCCGTTAGGCAAAGTCCCGTGATGTAAGCGCCCGATGTACGGCAGCTTCACACGTTGTGATGAATGCGCTCTCGCTCTGGACGCCATTGACCCCCTCACGTTGCGCCCTGAGCGTACGTCAATCTCGATGCCTCGGGTTATGCGGCCTATGTTGAACCAAAACGGCTACTGTGCTTGTTAGGGTGTTTTGTGAAAGTCCTCGTAACATAAGTTCTTTTGGATTTATGTGACCGGCGGGTAAAGGGCGAAACCTCTGCAGAGTGTTGATCTATCATGATAGCCGTGCTCACGGACACGAGCGGCCTGGATCCTTTTTTATTAGAAGATGATATTAGTGGTGGATGTCGGTTTGATCTATAATTACTTATACCTTATTAATGGGTTTATACTTGGGATTCTACTCACTGGTAGTAATTTGGATGATAATGAAATGAAACAACTAAAAGTGCTACTGCAGTTCAACCGTGTCCAGCCTTTTGTCCTTGCATAACCCGTGTTATACTTGTTAAGTAAGATGGTTTACTTACACTTGCAACTATTCAACAAAATCCTGGATGGGTAACAGATGGAGCATTGAGTGATCAGTCGCTTGCTGAGTTTCCGGAGGATCTGGCGTACTTCTAAGCTGTGTTCAACCAGTCGGTGTCCCTGTGGTCTTGAGGCTCTACCTAGTTAAGACGTTTAATAATATTAAGACTTCCGCTGTGTTATTTGTTTAAGACTATGTCTTGTGTTAAACTCTGATGTAAACTATTTTATTCGAGCATTGTGTTCTCTGTGATTCAATATTTGTAATCTATATGTGTTCTGTGGACATCCTGGGCACACATATGGAAGCATTTGGATTTCTTGGAAATCTGGGTGTTACATCGGTGCCCGGGTGCACTACCTCGTAACAACAAACTTCAAAATGGTGTTTTCGCTACGGACACTTCCAATATACTCCGCTAGGCCCTAAATGATGTTTGGGAGTGTTTTGGAGCATTCGGTTACCTACTGCACGAAAATCAAAGCAAAACGGGTGTTTCGGCACCCGAATGCCCTGTTTCGCGCCCCGAACATCTGTTGAATTTTTCGCACGAACATACCCAATAGCATCCATTGGACCCAAAACTATGTTAGGGAGTGATTTGGCGCGTTTCGGTACCTTCTGCATGCAAAACAGAGCGAAACGGGTCCGTTTCGGTGCCCGGATGCACTGCCCCAGAGTAACGATCTTGAGAAAGGGTTTTTCGCTACGGACACTTCCAATCTACTCGCTTAGGCCCTAAATGATGTTTGGGAGTGTTTCGGAGCATTTGGATAGCTACTGCACGAGAATCGAAGCAAAACGGGTGTTTCTATACCCAAATGCACTGTTTCGGCCGCCGAACTTTCAGATGAATTTTTTCGCATGGACACACCCAATAGCGTCCGTTGGACTAAAAACGATGTTTGGGAGTGATTTGGAGCGTTTTGGTGCCCGGATGCATTCAAAACGGTGCGGAATGGGTCCGTTTCGGTGGCCGTATGCACTGCCCTGGAGTAACGAACATGAGAATGGGTTTTTCGCTACGGAAACTTCCAATCTACTCGCTTAGGCCCTAAATGATGTTTGGGAGTGTTTCGGAGCATTTGGATAGCTACTGCACGAGAATCGAAGCAAAACGGGTGTTTCTATACCCAAATGCACTGTTTCGGCCGCCGAACTTTCAGATGAATTTTTTCGCATGGACACACCCAATAGCCTCTGTTGGACTAAAAACGATGTTTGGGAGTGATTTGGAGCGTTTTGGTGCCCGGATGCCTTCAAAACGGTGCGGAATGGGTCCGTTTCGGTGGCCGTATGCACTGCCCTGGAGTAACGAACATGAGAATGGGTTTTTCGCTACGGACACTTCCAATCTACTCGCTTGGGCCCTAAATGATGTTTGGGAGTGTTTCGGAGCATTTGGATAGCTACTGCACGAGAATCGAAGCAAAACGGGTGTTTCTATACCCAAATGCACTGTTTCGGCCGCCGAACTTTCAGATGAATTTGTTCGCATGGACACACCCAATAGCCTCCGTTGGACTAAAAACGATGTTTGGGAGTGATTTGGAGCGTTTTGGTGCCCGGATGCATTCAAAACGGTGCGGAATGGGTCCGTTTCGGTGGCCGTATGCACTGCCCTGGAGTAACGAACATGAGAATGGGTTTTTTCGCTACGGACACTTCCAATGTACTATCTTAGGCCCTAATTAAAGTTTGGGAGTGTTTCGGAGCATTTGGATACCTACTGCACGAAAATCGGAACAAAACGAGAGTTTTTGTACTCAAATGCACTGATTCGGCCGCCAAACTTTCAGATGAATTGTTTTGCACGAACACACCCACTAGCCTCCACTGGAACCAAAACAATGTTTGGGAGTGATTTAGAGCGTTTCGGTGCCCGGATGCATGCAAAACAGTGTGAAACTTGTCCGTTTCGGTGCCCGGATGCACTGCCCCGGAATAACGATCTTGAGAATGGGGTTTTCACTACGGACACTTCCAATGTACTCTCTTAGGCCCTAAATGATGTTTGGGAGTGTTTCGGAGCATTTGGATAGCTACTGCATGAAAATCGGAACAAAACAGGTGTTTCGCCACCCGAATGCACTGTTTCGCGCCCCGAACTTTCAGACGAATTTTTTCGCACGAACATACCCAATTGCCTCCATTGGACCCAAACGATGTTAAGGAGTGGTTTGGCGCGTTTCGGTACCTTCTACATGCAAAACGTAGCGAAACGGGTCCGTTTCGGTGCCCGGGTGCACTGCCTCGTAACAACGAACTTCAAAATGGTGTTTTCGCTACGGACACTTCCAATATACTCCGCTAGGCCCTAAATGATGTTTGGGAGTGTTTTGGAGCATTCGGTTACCTACTGCACGAAAATCAAAGCAAAACGGGTGTTTCGGCACCCGAATGCCCTGTTTCGCGCCCCGAACTTCTGTTGAATTTTTCGCACGAACATACCCAATAGCATCCATTGGACCCAAAACTATGTTAGGGAGTGATTTGGCGCGTTTCGGTACCTTCTGCATGCAAAACAGAGCGAAACGGGTCCGTTTCGGTGCCCGGATGCACTGCCCCAGAGTAACGATCTTGAGAAAGGGTTTTTCGCTACGGACACTTCCAATCTACTCGCTTAGGCCCTAAATGATGTTTGGGAGTGTTTCGGAGCATTTGGATAGCTACTGCACGAGAATCGAAGCAAAACAGGTGTTTCTATACCCAAATGCACTGTTTCGGCCGCCGAACTTTCAGATGAATTTTTTCGCATGGACACACCCAATAGCGTCCGTTGGACTAAAAACGATGTTTGGGAGTGATTTGGAGCGTTTTGGTGCCCGGATGCATTCAAAACGGTGCGGAATGGGTCCGTTTCGGTGGCCGTATGCACTGCCCTGGAGTAACGAACATGAGAATGGGTTTTTCGCTACGGAAACTTCCAATCTACTCGCTTAGGCCCTAAATGATGTTTGGGAGTGTTTCGGAGCATTTGGATAGCTACTGCACGAGAATCGAAGCAAAACGGGTGTTTCTATACCCAAATGCACTGTTTCGGCCGCCGAACTTTCAGATGAATTTTTTCGCATGGACACACCCAATAGCCTCCGTTGGACTAAAAACGATGTTTGGGAGTGATTTGGAGCGTTTTGGTGCCCGGATGCCTTCAAAACGGTGCGGAATGGGTCCGTTTCGGTGGCCATATGCACTGCCCTGGAGTAACGAACATGAGAATGGGTTTTTCGCTACGGACACTTCCAATCTACTCGCTTAGGCCCTAAATGATGTTTGGGAGTGTTTCGGAGCATTTGGATAGCTACTGCACGAGAATCCAAGCAAAACGGGTGTTTCTATACCCAAATGCACTGTTTCGGCCGCCGAACTTTCAGATGAATTTTTTCGCATGGACACACCCAATAGCCTCCGTTGGACTAAAAACGATGTTTGGGAGTGATTTGGAGCGTTTTGGTGCCCGGATGCATTCAAAACGGTGCGGAATGGGTCCGTTTCGGTGGCCTATGCACTGCCCTGGAGTAACGAACATGAGAATGGGTTTTTTCGCTACGGACACTTCCAATGTACTATCTTAGGCCCTAATTAAAGTTTGGGAGTGTTTCGGAGCATTTGGATACCTACTGCACGAAAATCGGAACAAAACGAGAGTTTCTGTACTCAAATGCACTGATTCGGCCGCCAAACTTTCAGATGAATTGTTTTGCACGAACACACCCACTAGCCTCCACTGGAACCAAAACAATGTTTGGGAGTGATTTAGAGCGTTTCGGTGCCCGGATGCATGCAAAACGGTGCGAAACGTGTCCGTTTCGGTGCCCGGATGCACTGCCCCGGAGTAACGATCTTGAGAATGGGGTTTTCACTACGGACACTTCCAATGTACTCTCTTAGGCCCTAAATGATGTTTGGGAGTGTTTCGGAGCATTTGGATAGCTACTACATGAAAATCGGAACAAAACAGGTGTTTCGCCACCCGAATGCACTGTTTCGCGCCCCGAGCTTTCAGACGAATTTTTTCGCACGAACATACCCAATTGCCTCCATTGGACCCAAACGATGTTAAGGAGTGGTTTCGCGCGTTTCGGTACCTTCTACATGCAAAACGTAGCGAAACGGGTCCGTTTCGGTGCCCGGGTGCACTGCCTCGTAACAACGAACTTCCAAATGGTGTTTTCGCTACGGACACTTCCAATATACTCCGCTAGGCCCTAAATGATCTTTGGGAGTGTTTTGGAGCATTCGGTTACCTACTGCACGAAAATCAAAGCAAAACGGGTGTTTCGGCACCCGAATGCCCTGTTTCGCGCCCCGAACTTCTGTTGAATTTTTCGCACGAACATACCCAATAGCATCCATTGGACCCAAAACTATGTTAGGGAGTGATTTGGCGCGTTTCGGTACCTTCTGCATGCAAAACAGAGCGAAATGGGTCCGTTTCGGTGCCCGGATGCACTGCCCTAGAGTAACGATCTTGAGAAAGGGTTTTTCGCTACGGACACTTCCAATCTACTCGCTTAGGCCCTAAATGATGTTTGGGAGTGTTTCGGAGCATTTGGATAGCTACTGCACGAGAATCGAAGCAAAACGGGTGTTTCTATACCCAAATGCACAGATTCGGCCGCCAAACTTTCAGATGAATTTTTTCGCACGAAGACACCCACTAGCCTCCACTGGAACCAAAATAATGTTTTGGAACGTTTCGGTGCCCGGATGCATGCAAATCCGTACGAAATGGGTCGTTTCGGTGCCCGCATGCACAGCCCCGGACTAACGATCTTGAAAATGGGTTTTTCGCTACGCACACTTCCAATCTACTCTCTTAGGCCGTAAAAGATGTTTGGGAGTGTTTCGGAGCATTTGGATAGCTACTGCACGGAAATCGAAGCAAAAAGGGTGTTTCTGTACCCAAATGCACTGTTTCGCGCCCCGAACTTCTGTTGAATTTTTCGCACGAACATACCCAATAGCATCCATTGGACCCAAAACGATGTTAGGGAGTGATTTGGCGCGTTTCGGTACCTTCTGCATGCAAAACGGAGCGAAACGGGTCCGTTTCGGTGCCCGGATGCACTGCCCCGGAGTAACGATCTTGATAATGGGGTTTTCACTACGGACACTTCCAATGTACACTCTTACGCCCTAAATGATGTTTGGAAGTGTTTCAGAGCATTTGGATAGCTACTACACGAAAATCGGAACAAAACGGGTGTTTCTGTACCCAAATGCACTGATTCAGCCACCGAACTTTGAGATGAATTTTTTCGCACGAACACACCCACTAGCCTCCACTGGAACCAAAACGATGTTTGGGAGTGATTTGGAGCGTTTCGGTGCCCGGATGCATGCAAAACGGTGCGAAACGTGTCCGTTTCGGTGCTCGGATGCACTGCCCCGGAGTAACGATCGTGAGAATGGGGTTTTCACTACGGACACTTCGAATGTACTCTCTTAGGCCCTAAATGATGCTTGGGAGTGTTTCGGAGCATTTGGATAGCTACTGCACGAAAATCAGAACAAAACGGGTGTTTCTGTACCCAAATGCACTGATTCAGCCACCAAACTTTCAGATGAATTTTTTCGCACGAACAAACCCACTAGCCTCTACTGGAACCTAAACGATGTTTGGGAGTGATTTGGCGCGTTTCGTTACCTTCTGCATGCAAAACGGAGCGAAACAGGTCCGTTTCGGTGCCCGGATGCACTGCCTCGGAACAACGAACTTCAAAATGGGTTTTTCGCTACCGACACTTCCAATCTACTCCGTTAGACCCTAAATGATGTTTGGGAGTGTTTTGGAGCATTCGGTTACCTACTGCATGAAAATCAAAGCAAAACAAGTGTTTCGGCACCCGAATGCACTGTTTCGCGCCCCAAACTTCTGTTGAATTTTTTCGCACGAACATACCAAATAGCCTCCATTGGACCCAAAACGATATTAGGGAGTGATTTGGCGCGTTTCGGTACCTTCTGCATGCAAAACGGAGCAAAACGAGTCCGTTTCGGTGCCCGGATGCACTGCCTCGTAACAACGAACTTCAAAATGGGTTTTTCGCGACAGACACTTCCAATCTACTCCGTTAGGCCCTAAATGATGTTTGGGAGTGTTTCGGAGCATTTGGATAGCTACTGCATGAAAATCGAAGCAAATCAGGTGTTTCGGCACCCGAATGCACTGATTCAGCCACCAATCTTTCAGATGAATTTTTTCGCACGAACAAACCCACTAGCCTCCACTGGAACCTAAATGATGTTTGGGAGTGATTTGGCGCGTTTCGTTACCTTCTGCATGCAAAACGGAGCGAAACAGGTCCGTTTCGGGGCCTGGATGCACTGCCTCGTAACAACGAACTTCAAAATGGTGTTTTCGCTACGGACACTTCCAATATAGCCCGCTAGGCCCTAAATAATGTTTGGGAGTGTTTTGGAGCATTCGGTTACCTACTGCACGAAAATCAAAGCAAAACTGGTGTTTCGGCACCCGAATGCCCTGTTTCGTGCCCCGAACTTCTGTTGAATTTTTCGCACGAACATACCCTATAGCATCTATTGGACCCAAAACGATGTTAGGGAGTGATTTGGCGCGTTTCGGTACCTTCTGCAAGCAAAACGGACCGAAACGGGTCCGTTTCGGTGCCCAGATGCACTGCCTCGTAACAACGAACTTCAAAATCGGGTTTTCGCTACGGACACTTCCAATCTACTCCGCTAGGCCCTAAATGATGTTTGGGAATGTTTTGGAGCATTCGGTTACCTACAGCACGAAAATAAAAGCAAAACGGGTGTTTCGGCACCCGAATGCCCTGTTTCGCGCCCCGAACTTCTGTTGAATTTTTTTGCACGGACATACCCAATAGCCTCCATTGGACCCAAAACGATGTTAGGGAGTGATTTGGCGTGTTTCGGTACCTTCTGCATGCAAAACGGAGCGAAACGGGTCCGTTTCGGTGCCCGGGTGCACTGCCTCGTAACAACGAACTTCAAAATGGGGTTTTCTCTAGGGACACTTCCAATCTACTCCGTTGGGCCCTAAATGATGTTTGGGAGTGTTTTGGAGCATTCGGTTACCTACAGCACGAAAATCAAAGCAAAGCGGGTGTTTCGGCACCCGAATGCCCTGTTTCGCGCCCCGAAACTTCTATTGAATTTTTTCGCACGGACATACCCAATAGCCTCCATTGGACCCAAAACGATGTTAGGGAGTGATTTGGCGCGTTTCGGTACCTTCTGCATGCAAAACAGAGCGAAACGGGTCCGTTTCGGTGCCCGGATGCACTGCCCCGGTGTAACGATCTTGAGAAAGGGTTTTTCGCTACGGACACTTCCAATCTACTCGCTTAGGCCCTAAATGATGTTTGGGAGTGTCTCGGAGCATTTGGATAGCTAGTGCACGAGAATCGAAGCAAAATGGGTGTTTCTATACCCAGATGCACTGTTTCGGCCGCCGAACTTTCAGATGAATTTTTTCGCATGGACACACCCAATAGCCTCCGTTGGACTAAAAACGATGTTTGGGAGTGATTTGGAGCGTTTCGGTGCCCGGATGCATTCAAAACGGTGTGGAATGGGTCCGTTTCGGTGGCCGTATGCACAGCCCTGGAGTAACGAACTTGAGAATAGGTTTTTCGCTACGGACACTTCCAATATACTATCTTAGGCCCTAATTAATGTTTGGGAGTGTTTCGGAGCATTTGGATACCTACTGCACGAAAATCGGAACAAAACGAGAGTTTCTGTACTCAAATGCACTGATTCGGCCGCCAAACTTTCAGATGAATTGTTTCGCACGAACACACCCACTAGCCTCCACTGGAACCAAAACGTTGTTTGGGAGTGATTTAGAGCGTTTCGGTGCCCGGATGCATGCAAAGCGGTGCGAAACGGGTCCGTTTCGGTGCCCGGATGCACTGCCTCGGAGGAACGATCTTGAGAATGGGGTTTTCACTACGGACACTTCCAATATACTCTCTTAGGCCCTAAATGATGTTTGGGAGTGTTTCGGAGCATTTGGATAGCTACTGCACGAAAATCGGAACAAAATGGATGTTTCTGTACCCAAATGCACTGATTCGGCCACCGAACTTTCAGATGAATTTTTTCGCACGAACACACCCACTAGCCTCCACTAGAACCAAAACGATGTTTGGGAGTGATTTGGCGCGTTTCGGTACCTTCTGCATGCAAAACGGAGCGAAACAGGTCCGTTTCGGTACCCGGATGCACTGCCTCGGAACAACGAACTTCAAAATGGGTTTTTCGCTACGGACACTTCCAATCTACTCCGTTATGTGGCGGACCACTCCGAAATTATTCCAAGTTAAGTACCCCGGGACCACTAACGAGTAGTGAGGCACTTAATCCGGAATAAGCTGGAGCACCGTCGGATTAAACCCGATTTAACCATGTACTTTTCTCGATCGAAACAACAGGCACGCCCACACGAAGGTGAGTTCCAGAGATTACAATATTCCACAAATTTAACATACATAAATAGTATCATAAAGTTATTACAAACCGAGTTCGAAATTTAAATTAGAGTATCAAATTCAAGCAGCGGAATAAAGTAGTTCATTGCAACGGAAAGATAAACTAACGACGATACAACGTAACACCATGCTGAAGCCTGCCACGGTGCTACTCCTCCCGTTCCTCGGCAGAGGACGGAACCCACTCGATGTGCCATCCAGGGGGAACCTAGGTAGGCCAAGTAAGGGCATCGACTGCCACATCCAACACTGTACCTGTAATAAAAGCCACAAGCAAGGCTGAGTATACTAATACTCAGCAAGGCTTACCCGTCGGGTGAAAACTACATCACCGACATCTAGACATGAGAGGCTTTTGGCTGGTGGGTTTGTTTGCCAAAAAGCAACTAAAAGTAGATCCTTGCTTTCATAGTTTTAGCATCATATTCTAGTAGATTTAACCATTCTAGATTAGCATCCTCTCTAAGCATACAAGTGGTGCAGTACAATTTAATTCATACAACAAGTTCATCAATCTCATAATTCCACTTGTTACTCAATGCAGCAAGGCGGTCAAGCAGTCTCATTAACCGCGAGAAGCGGACAGTTCGAACCGAATTTTGCTACCTGGCCAGGGGAAACCCAACACAAACGGATAATGCTTGCTATAAAAGGTACAAGCACTTCCCAACCTTTCCCATCGATCCACAATTCGGAACCGAACCCACTTCCTTAGGACAAAGGTTTACTGCTTTTCATATAAAATCGAAAATACATCCAAATCAGGAAATTTTCCTACCAGAAACACATATCTATTTATTTGCTAGTCTAAACAGAGCAAAAATTAAGTTTTGCATTTTTAGGAGATGTGCTAACAAGTTCCTAGGCCTCTGGAGAAAAATGGTGATTTTTAGCTGTATGGATTATTTTTAACAATTTCAGGACTGCAAAAAGACAGGAATCACAAATTAATTCATAACCGAAGCTACAGTCCATATTTTGGGGTCCCCTTTGGACACAAGGTGTCCAAAGTCACTGCAAACAACATATCCAAAGCTCAGCCCTAGCGGAGCTCTGGATTTGAAATGGTGATTCATAGTTTGAATTTTAATTCAAAATTGGTTCACCAAAAGTATATACATGCTAACATGAGATTGGAGTTTACAATCTCACGAATCCAGGGAGTATTTTTGTGCATTTTTCTGATTTTTGTACGATTTTTGGTGGATTTTACAAGATTTCGGGAAAAAGGGTTAAACCTTAAGAATCTTTTTATGCGTCGGCCCTCGGATCTTTTGAAACTTCGCGAACAGGTCCCTGACTTTTTCATTGGGAACCCTGGAAAAAGGAAGACGATGAATAAAGGTCCTCGGCTCATCGCCGGAGTTGCGCTGGCCAAACGACGGCGAGATAGGGTCGGGGAAGTGGGGGAAAAGAACCAGGGGCTCACCATGAGTCGATTGGTGGCGGTTGGGAGGCCGGGGGAAGCTCGGAGTTCGCCGGCGACGTGCGGTGGCGGCGCGGCCGCCGCGAACTCGATTCCGGCGAGGGTGGTGGATCTCGTCGGGGTTGAAGGGGTCCTAGAGCACCAGTGGGACTCGGCGAAGCTAGTGGAAGGCTCGGTTGACCTCGGGGAGGGCTCGAAGTAGGGGCTCGACGTGCGTGCTCCGGCGGCCGGAAATGCGGATTTGGGAGAAAATCCGATTTCTCACCGGAGAGTTGGGGAGAGCTCGTGAGAAGTGGGGGAAATGGGAGCTAGGGAAGTGGTCTAGCTCTGTGCGCGAGGGATTTGGGAATGGTGAAGGGACGAGAACGAATTTGGTCTCGAAGCTCGGCTCGGTCCGCGCGGCTGGAGGTTGAAGACGACGGGAGCGAGCGCGAGGGAGTGAACTGGCGAAGTGCGCGAGCTAGGGGAGAGTGTGAGTGGCTCGGTGGAGTGCTTTGGCATGCTAGAGAGGGGTCGTGCTGCCTCGGGAGCGTGCGCGAGGGGCGACAGCGACGCGACGCGCCATTGAAGCGCTCCCGAGCTCGAACAGAGCGCGCGACGGGGTTGGGCGAGAAGGATCGTGGCGTGGGCGCTGGGATACGCTGCAGGGATCTTCCACAGTGCTCCGTGGCGCGTAGTGGGAAGGAATCCCCCGCGGAGGAGCTCTGCGCGTCGCGCGCGAGCGCGCGGCCACGGCGGCGCTCCGCCCGCCATGATGGCGTTCGCGCGGCGCGAGGCGAAGCGTGCTGTCGAGCGGCGACGTGACGGCGCAGAAGGCTTGGACAAACGCGCGAGGACAAGAGCCACCCGACGCCTCGGCCCGGCCAGCTCGGCGCGGTCTCTGTCGCTCGCCGGCCACGTGGCGGTCGAGCTCCGGCCAGGCGCAGAGCGCGCCAGGGCCGAGCTGGCAGCTCCATGGAGCTCCTTTGCCCCTTTTTAATTTTCTCCAAAAATTTGAACTGAACATGAAAAAGTGTAAAAATAAAAGTTGGAATTTGAGAGGTGGGACACAACTTTATTTTTGGGGTGAACCTGAAATTTCAAATTTTTCAAGCTCAAACAACCCAAATTCAACAAGGTGCTCAGAATTGTTTTTCGAGTTTTTGAGGGGCTAAACTGCAAAATTTTCAAAAGTTCCAAGCAGTTACTAGGCCTTATTTGTGATGA
Organism: Digitaria exilis; assembly: GCA_015342445.1. Lineage (NCBI taxonomy): Eukaryota > Viridiplantae > Streptophyta > Magnoliopsida > Poales > Poaceae > Digitaria > Digitaria exilis. The sequence goes on from JACEFO010003085.1 coordinate 66,821, forward strand.
CAAACAACTTTTATTTTTTGAGATTTTCAATTTTAGTACAAAATTCTTGAGATTTTAGTTGGGTGTCAAACAACCTTTGTTTTTGAATTTAAAATTGAATTTTGATGAATTTTTGAATTCCATCATCACTTTTTTTCCTTTTTTTAACCTGTTTCAAAGGTGTTTTCTATAATTTTTACATCGGAGATGTCACAGCCTACCCCCCTTAAAAGGAATCTCGTCCCGAGTTTCGATTAAACTTAGGAACAAGGTGGGAAAAGTACCTTTGGCTTAAGCAAGGATGTCGGGGAAATTCTTCTTAAGATAGTCTTCGGTTTCCCACGTGGCTTCATCTTCGGAGTGACGACTCCACTTAATTTTGTACATTTTAACTCCTTTCCTTCGTGTTTGGCTCTCTTTCTCATCGAGAATTTTAATGGGTTGCTCATCATAGGAGAGATCCGGTTCAACCGAGAGTTCTTCTTGTTCAACAACTTCGGTAGGAACACGAAGACACCTCTTGAGTTGGGAAACATGGAATACGTTGTGCACGGCTGAGAGCTTCTCGGGAAGCTTCACACGGTAGGCTACCGGTCCACATTGTTGAGTAATTTCATATGGGCCGATGTAGCGAGGTGCGAGTTTTCCCTTTAATCCAAATCTTTGCACACCCTTGGTTGGGGAGACCTTGAGATAAACGTGATCGCCAACTTCGAATTGAAGTGGCTTCCGCTGTTGATCAAAGTAACTCTTTTGCCGTGACTGGGCGGTTCTCAAGTTTTCACGGATGATCCTAACCTTTTCTTCCGCTTCCTTTACAAGGTCAGGGCCATAGGTATACCTCTCGCCTGCCTGGGACCAACACAACGGGGTCCGACATCTTCTACCATATAAGGCTTCGAAAGGTGCCATTTTAAGACTCGCTTGGTAGCTGTTGTTATAGGAGAATTCGGCCAGAGATAAACATTTCTCCCAATTCTTCCCGTAATGGATAACACAAGCTCGAAGCATATCCTCAAGTATTTGATTTACCCTTTCCGTCTGCCCATCGGTTTGAGGGTGATATGCTGAACTACGGATCAATTTTGTGCCTAGGGATAGTTGCAATTGTTCCCAAAAGCGTGCTACGAATTGAGTACCACGATCTGAAATTATCGTCTTGGGTACCCCATGTAGACAAACGATCCGTTCCAAATAAATCTCAGCGTACCTCTTAGCGGTATAAATGGTATTGACCGGAATAAAATGTGCGGTCTTGGTAAGGCGGTCCACAATTACCCAAATGGAGTCGTGCCCCTGAGGGGTTCTGGGAAGTCCAACAATGAAGTCCATGCTTATATCTTCCCACTTCCATGAGGGAATAGGTAGAGGTTGAAGCGTGCCTGCTACCTTCAAGTGGCTAGCCTTAACCCACTGACATGTGTCACATTCCGACACATACGTGGCAATTTCTCGCTTCATCCTAGTCCACCAAAAGTTTTGTTTCAAATCTTGGTACATTTTGGTGCTACCGGGATGGATAGAAAATTTAGAGAGATGGGCCTCATCCATAATCTTCCTCCGGAGTTACGTGTTTTTGGGCACCACGATGCAATGTCCAAACCACATCACTCCCTGCCTATCTAGCCGGAAACACTTGTATTTTTCCTTCACCTTCCCTTTTGCTAATTTCCTTTTAAGGATTTTAATCTTTGCGTCATTTAATTGGGCTTCAACAATCTGATCGTGCAAGGTTGGTTCAACGGAAATATGGTTGAAGTACCCGTGTGGAACAATCTCTAAGTTGAGCCTTGCCATCTCATGGCACAAGGTGTCAGCGTAGGACTCCACGGAAAGACAATGACAATGAGCCTTGCGGCTTAGTGCATCCGCAACCACATTAGCCTTGCCGGGGTGATAATGCACACTAAGGTCATAGTCCTTTGCTAACTCCAACATCTTCGCTGCCTCATATTCAAATGTGCCTGAGTGAAGACATATTTGAGGCTCTTGTGGTCGGTGTATATGTTGCATGGAACACCCATCAGATAGTGTCTCCACATCTTGAGAGCATGAATAACCGCTGCTAACTCAAGATCATGCGTGGGGTAGTTTTGCTCATGAGGCCGAAGTGCTCGAGAAGCATAAGCAATGACTCGGTTCTCTTGCATGAGGATACAGCCAAGTCCGGTGCCTGAAGCATCGCAATAGACATCATAGGGCTTGGTGCAATCGGGTTGAGCTAAAACTGGGGCTGAAGTTAAATGTTTTCTCAAAGTGTGGAAAGCTTCATCACATTTGTCATTCCACTCAAATTTGAATCCCTTCCTTAAGAGTTCGGTCATGGGTTTCGCAATCCGAGAGAAGTCCGGAATAAAACGGCGATAATAACCAGCTAAACCCAGAAAACTCCGAATCTCATGGACAGAGGTAGGTGGTTGCCAATGCAGCACCTCTTGCACTTTGGTTGGATCCACGGATATACTATCCTTGGAAACCTTGTGACCTAAGAATTTCACGCTCTCTAGCTAGAATTCACATTTGGAGAACTTGGCGTAGAGCTGATGGTCTCTCAATCTTTGAAGAACAATGCGAAGGTGCTCGGCATGCTCTTCCTCATTCTTGGAATATATAAGAATGTCGTCAATGAAAACCACCACAAACTTGTCTAGTTCTGACATGAAAACCGAATTCATGAGGTACATGGAGTAGGCTGGGGCATTGGTGAGTCCAAAAGACATGACCAAGAATTCATAAAGTCCGTAACGAGTAGAAAAGGCAGTCTTTGGAATGTCACAAGGTCGGATTTTTATTTGGTGATAGCCAGAGCGAAGATCAATCTTGGAGAACACTCTGGCGCCAGCTAGCTGGTCAAACAGGACGTCAATACAGGGGAGTGGGTACTTGTTTTTAATAGTCACCGCATTGAGAGGCCGGTAATCGATACACAACCTTAAAGAATTGTCCTCTTCACAAAGATAGCGGGACATTCCCAAGGTGACACACTAGGACGTATGAAACCCTTGTCTAGCAATTCTTGGAGTTGAATTTTTAATTTGGCCAATTCATTGGGTGGCATTCTATATGGTCTCTTTGATATAGGTGCCGTGCCAGGTTGGAGTTCAATCACAAATTCAATGTCCCTATCCGGCGGCATCCCAGGTAAGTCATCCGGAAAAACATCGGCATACTCACATACCACCGGAATGTCCTTTAGTTGTGTTTCTACCATTGTATAAGCACAAGCATTGACGCAATTCCGTTGTGGCAGAGCCGTACCGTGGAGCTGCTGCGTGAAAACCACCTTGCGGTTGGAAGTGCAAGGCGTGGCCAAGATGGTGAACTTGGATTCGATGGCTCGAATCCACGTATCGGCCTCCAGGGGCTCATGGGCTCTTGAGAATATCGGCGGGTGGGTAGCCAGAAAATCCTCATATCGGGCCACTTGAGGCTGAGGGGCCCGTTGACCTCCCTGCTGTAGCATCTGCTGTTGCATCATTTGTTGCTGATGCTGCAGGTTCCGTAGGATTTCCGTTTGCGTAGCATACAAGTGCTGCCACGTTGGAGGTTGCTACGGTGGCGGAGGTGGTGGCGGCTGTTGCTGCCCCTCTGGCCCTTGCTGGTTAGCATTGGAGCCACTAGCGTCATGACCGCTGCGGGTGATTGCCATCTGCAGTAGGTACTTGTATTAGCCACATTTCATAAGCTTGCATAATGATGACAAGATAGAATGTGACAATATATTGAAGTTTACCGCGTAAGAATGACATATCAACAAGCAGCTTGGAAGAAAAATCATATCTCCCAACAGGAAGCAAGTCAAATGCTCCAATTCGGTCAGTAGCTCGAAAATTTCATGCCCTACAACTTTCATGTTTGGCTCCGAATCAAATTCGGGCTGGAACTAAGCCGAAAAAATGTTGACAAGTTTTATTTCAAAAAAATGTTTATTTAAGGTTTATTGCTCTCTCCGGTGCGCTGTTTCGGCTCTGATGCCAGCTGTGGCGGACCACTCCGAAATTATTCCAAGTTAAGTACCCCGGGACCACTAACGAGTAGTCAGGCACTTAATCCGGAATAAGCTGGAGCGCCGTCGGATTAAACCCGATTTAACCACGTACTTTTCTCGATCGAAACAACAGGCACGCCCACACGAAGGTGAGTTCCAGAGATTATAACATTCCACAAATTTAACATACATAAATAGTATCATAAAGTTATTACAAACCGAGTTCGAAATTTAAATCAGAGTATCAAATTCAAGCAGCGGAATAAAGTAGTTCATTGCAGCGGAAAGATAAACTAACGACGATACAACGTAACACCATGCTGAAGCCTGCCACAGTGCTACTCCTCCCGTTCCTCGGCAGAGGACGGAACCCACACGATGTGCCATCCAGGGGGAACCTGGGTAGGCCAAGTAAGGGCATCGACTGCCACATCCAACACTGTACCTGTAATAAAAGCCACAAGCAAGGCTGAGTATACTAATACTCAGCAAGGCTTACCCGTCGGGTGAAAACTACATCACCGACATCTAGACATGAGAGGCTTTTGGCTGGTGGGTTTGTTTGCCAAAAAGCAACTAAAAGTAGATCCTTGCTTTCATAGTTTTAGCATCATATTCTAGTAGATTTAACCATTCTAGATTAGCATCCTCTCTAAGCATACAAGTGGTGCAGTACAATTTAATTCATACAACAAGTTCATCAATCTCATAATTCCACTTGTTACTCAATGCAGCAAGGCGGTCAAGCAGTCTCATTAACCGCGAGAAGCGGACAGTTCGAACCGAATTTTGCTACCTGGCCAAGGGAAACCCAACACACAAGGATAATGCTTGCTATAAAAGGTACAAGCACTTCCCAACCTTTCCCATCGATCCACAATTCGGAACCGAACCCACTTCCTTAGGATAAAGGTTTATTGCTTCACTCACAGCATCACGCATATATCCACAAGTGTACGGCAGGGGAAACAAAAGTTTCCAAGGAGAGATGGCTATCGGCCCTAGCTGCTTCAATCTGGTACCGGGCTTACCGATTCCCATATATCGGCATGCATGTGGTACGTTCAAAAACTGGACACACTCAACCACACGTTTCGACCTTAAATCAATTATCATACACGGACGGGAGATCTACATCTACCATCCCGCCGATCCATCCTTATGATTCCAACATAAGTAAAGACAAGCAACTCCTATGTCTCGCGAGTGACAGGAAATCACTCGACTTGTAACGGACCTAAAGCAATGCCCTATCGATCCTTTCATACTAGTGTTGCAAGTCATAGGTACTAGAAATATGCAGCTAAGGTATTCAATCAACTCCTTGAAACGTAAATGCACAAGCATAGGGAATTCATAGATGCATAAACTGTAAAGGTTAGGTTATGCTCTGGTGCTTGCCTTCTTGCGCTAGCTGGGGGTTAGCCTCCGGGTCGACTGTTCCTTCGCCGGCACCGTTCTCCGGGGTGCCTTCTCCGTCGGCGCGGATGAGATGGTAGAAGCCGTCCGCAACAGCGCCTTCTACATGAGATGCATAACTTATAGTGGCTGCCTAGTGATTCCAAAACTAAGGCCTTGAAGGCCATATTCACCTAGACATGCTAAAGTACTACTTTCGCCTCCACAAAATTAGAGGAGGGGTGTGGAAAGTTTTTACGCATCTTTGACGGTGATTGTGTACATATATAAAAGAATTTCCATTTATTATTTTGAAGTTAGGGTGCTGTTCTGGAATTTTAGACTTTTCCCTGTTTTATTTTAATTAATTATAAAAAAGCTCTATTCTTTTATATAACTTAATTCCACCTTAATTCCTTCTCATTTTTGTTTCTCGGTTTCTGTTCATCCTTTTTATCTATAAACTTTATGACAGCTACTGGAATATAAGAGTTAGGCTCACTCCAAAATTTAGCTAAAACTGAGCTACACAGAATTTATTAAAAATAGTACAAACTGCTGCCTATAGAAACAAGATAAATTCATATAAAATCGAAAATACATCCAAATCAGAAAATTTTCCTACTAGAGCTAGTTATGAGTGCAAGGAGGGCTCTGGCCAAGTGGTGGCTCAAAATAACCCTTGAACAATCCTCAATAAATTTTCTATCCGAAAACACATATCAATTTATCTGCTAGTCTAAACAAAGCAAAAATTAAGTTTTGCATTTTGAACAGATGTGCTAACAAGTTCCTAGGCCTCTGGAGAAAAATGGTGATTTTTAGCTACATGGATTATTTTTAATAATTTCAGGACTACAAAAAGACAGGAATCACAAATTAATTCATAACTAAAGCTACAGTCCATATTTTTAGGTCCCCTTTGTGCACAAGGTGTCCAAAGTCACTGCAAACAACATATCCAAAGCTCAACCCTAGCGGAGCTCTGGATTTGAAATGGTGCACAAGTTTCTAAATTCACAGTTTGAATTTTAATTCAAAATTGGTTCGCCAAAAGTATATACATGCTAACATGAGATTGGAGTTTACAATCTCACGAATCCAGGGAGTATTTTTGTGCATTTTTTTGATTTTTGTACGATTTTTGGTGGATTTTACAAGATTTCGGGAAAAAGGGTTAAACCTTAAGAATCTTTTTACGCGCCGGCCCTCGGATCTTTTGAAACTTCGCGAACAGGTCCCTGACTTTTTCACTGGGAACCCTGGAAAAAGGAAGACGATGAATAAAGGTCCTCGGCTCGTCGCCGGAGTTGCGCCGGCCAAACGACGGTGAGATAGGGTCGGGGAAGTGGGGCAAAAGAACCAGGGGCTCACCACGAGTCGATTGGTGGCGGTTGGGAGGCCGGGGGAAGCTCGGAGTTCGCCGGTGATGTGCGGTGGCGGTGCGGCTGCCGCGAACTCGATTCCGGCGAGGGTGGTGGATCTCGTCGGGGTTGAAGGGGTCCTAGAGCACCAGTGGGACTCGGCGAAGCTAGTGGAAGGCTCGGTTGACCTCGGGGAGGGCTCGAAGTAGGGGCTCGACGTGCGCGTGCTCTGGCGGCCGGAAATGCGGATTTGGGGGAAAATCCGATTTCTCGCCGGAGAGTTGGGGAGAGCTCGTGAGAAGTGGGGGAAATGGAAGCTAGGGAAGTGGTCTAGCTCTGTGCGCGAGGGATTTGGGAATGGTGGAGGGACGAGGACAAATTTGGTCTCGAAGCTCGGTTCGGTCCGCGCGGCGCGAGGCGAAGCGTGCTGTCGAGCGGCGACGTGACGGCGCGGAAGGCTTGGACAAACGCGCGAGGACAAGAGCCACCTGATGCCGAGGCTCGGCCAGCTCGTCGTGGTCTCCGCCGCTCGCAGGCCACGTGGCGGCCGAGCGCCGGCCAGGCGCAGAGCGCGCCAGGGCTGAGCTGGCAGCTCCGTGGAGCTCCTTTGCCCCTTTTGAATTTTCTCCAAAAATGTGAACTGAACATGAAAAAGTGTAAAAATAAAAGTTGGAATTTGAGAGGTGGGACACAACTTTCTTTTTGGGGTGAACCTGAAATTTCAAATTTTTCAAGCTCAAACAACCCAAATTCAAAAAGGTGCTCAGAACTGTTTTTTGAGTTTTTGAGGGGCTAAAATGCAAAATTTTCAAAAGATCCAAACAGTGACTAGGCCTTATTTGTGATGACAAACAACTTTTATTTTTGGAGATTTTCAAGTTTAGTACAAAATTCTTGAGATTTCAGTTGGGTGTCAAACAACCTTTGTTTTCAAATTTAAAATTGAATTTTGATGAATTTTTGAATTCCATCATCACTTTTTTTCCTTTTTTAACCTGTTTCAAAGGTGTTTTCTATATTTTCTACATCAGAGATGTCACATTCGCGCCCCGAACTTCTGTTGAATTTTTTCGCACGGACATACCCAATAGCCTCCATTGGACCCAAAACGATGTTAGGAAGTGATTTGGCGCGTTTCGGTACCTTCTGCATGCAAAACGGAGCGAAACGGGTCCGTTTTGGTGCCCGGATGCAGTGCCCCGGAGTAACGATCTTGAGAAAGGGTTTTTCGCTACGGACACTTCCAATCTACTCGCTTAGGCCCTGAATGATGTTTGGGAGTGTTTCGGAGTATTTGGATAGCTACTGCACGAGAATCGAAGCAAAATGGGTGTTTCTATACCCAAATGCACTGTTTTGGCCGCCGAACTTTCAGATGATTTTTTTCGCATGGACACACCCAATAGCCTCCGTTGGACTAAAAACGATGTTTGGGAGTGATTTGGAGCGTTTCGGTGCCCGGATGCATTCAAAACGGTGCGGAATGGGTCCGTTTCGGTGGCCGTATGCACTGCCCTGGAGTAACGAACTTGAGAATGGGTTTTTCGCTACGGACACTTCTAATGTACTATCTTAGGCCCTAATTAATGTTTGGGAGTGTTTCGGAGCATTTGGATACATACTGCACGAAAATCGGAACAAAACGATAGTTTCTGTACTCAAATGCACTGATTCGGCCGCCAAACTTTCAGATATTGTTTCGCACGAACACACCCACTAGCCTCCACTGGACCCAAAACGATGTTTGGAAGTGATTTGGAGCGTTTTGGTGCCTGGATGCATGCAAAACGGTGCGAAACGGGTCCGTTTCGGTGCCCGGATGCACTGCCCCGGAGTAACGATCCAATGTACTATCTTGGAACCAAAACGATATTTGGGAGTGATTTGGCGCGTTTCGGTACCTTTTGCGTGCAAAACGGAGTGAAACGGGTCTGTTTCGGTGCCCAGATGCACTACCTTGGAACAACGAACTTCAAAACGGGTTTTTCACTACGGACACTTCCAATCTACTCCGTTAGGCCCTAAATGATGTTTGGGAGTGTTTTGCAGCATTCGGTTGCCTACTGCATGAAAATCGAAGAAAAACAAGTGTTTCGGCACCCGAATGCACTGTTTCGCGCCCGGAACTTCTTTTGAATTTTTTTGCACGAACATACCCAATAGCCTCCATTAGACCCAAAACGATGCTAAGGAGTGATTTGGCGCGTTTCGGTACCTTCTGCATGCAAAACGGAGCGAAACGGGTCCGTTTCGGTGCCCGGGTGCACTGCCTCGTAACAACGAACTTCAAAATGGGGTTTTCGCTACGGACACTTCCAGTCTACTCCGCTCGGCCCTAAATGATGTTTGGGAGTGTTTTGGAGCATTCGGTTACCTACTGCACGAAAATCAAAGCAAAACGGGTGTTTCGGCACCCGAATGCCCTGTTTCGCGCCCCGAACTTCTTTTTAATTTTTCGCACGAACATACCCAATAGCATCCATTGGACCCAAAACGATGTTAGGGAGTGATTTGGCGCGTTTCGGTACCTTCTGCATGCAAAACGGAGCGAAACGGGTCCGTTTCGGTGCCCAGAAGCACTGCCTCGTAACAACGAACTTCAAAATGGGGTTTTCGCTACGGACACTTCCAATCTACTCCGCTAGGCCCTAAATGATGTTTGGGAGTGTTTTGGAGCATTCAGTTACCTACAGCACGAAAATCAAAGCAAAACGGGTGTTTCGGCACCCGAATGCCCTGTTTCGCGCCCCGAACTTCTTGAATTTTTTCGCACGGACATACCCAATAGCCTCCATTGGACCCAAAACGATGTTAGGGAGTGATATGGCGCATTTTGGTACCTTCTGCATGCAAAACGGAGCGAAACGGGTCCGTTTCGGTGCCCGGATGCAGTGCCCCGGAGTAACGATCTTGAGAAAGGGTTTTGCGCTACGGACACTTCCAATCTACACGCTTAGGCCCTAAATGATGTTTGGGAGTGTTTCGGAGCATTTGGATAGCTACTGCACGAAAATCGGAACAAAACGGGTGTTTCTTTACCCAAATGCACTGATTCGGCCACCGAACTCTCAGATGAATTTTTTTGCACGAACACACCCACTAGCCTCCACTGGAACCAAAACGATGTTTGCGAGTGATTTGGAGCTTTTCGGTGCCCGGATGCATTCAAAACGGTGCGGAAAGGGTCCGTCTCGATGGTCGTATGCACTGCCCTGGAGTAACGATCTTGAGAATGGGGTTTTCACTACGGACACTTCCGATGTACTCTCTTAGGCCCTAAATGATGCTTGTGAGTGTTTCGGAGCATTTGGATAGCTACTGCACGAAAATCGGAACAAAACGGGTGTTTCTTTACCCAAATGCACCGATTCGGCCACCGAACTTTCAGATGAATTTTTTTGCACGAACACCCCCACTAGCCTCCACTGGAACCAAAACGATGTTTGGGAGTGATTTGGCGCGTTTCGGTACCTTTTGCATGCAAAACGGAGCGAAACGGGTCTGTTTCAGTGCCCAGATGCACTGCCTTGGAACAACGAACTTCAGAATGGGTTTTTCGCTACGGACACTTCCAACTACTCCGTTAGGCCCTAAATGATGTTTGGGAGTGTTTTGCAGCATTCGGTTGCCTACTGCATGAAAATCGAAGAAAAACAAGTGTTTCGGCACCCAAATGCACTGTTTCGCGCCCCGAACTTCTTTTGAATTTTTTCGCACGAACATACCCAATAGCCTCCATTGGACCCAAAACGATGTAAGGGAGTGATTTGGCGCGTTTCGGTACCTTCTGCATGCAAAACGGAGCGAAACGGGTCCGTTTCGGTGCCCGGATGCACTGCCTCGTAACAACGAACTTCAAAATGGGTTTTTCGCTACGGACACTTCCAATCTACTCCGTTAGGCCCTAAATGATGTTTGGGAGTCTTTTGGAGCATTCGGTTACCTACTGCATGAAAATCGAAGCAAAACAGGTGTTTTGGCACCCGAATGCACTATTTCGCGCCCCGAACTACTTTTGACTTTTTTCGCACAAACATACCCAATAGCCTCCATTGAACCCAAAACGATGTTAGGGAGTGATTTGGCGCGTTTCGGTACCTTCTGCATGCAAAACGGAGCGAAACGGGTCCGTTTCGGTGCCCGGATGCACTGCCTCGTAACAACGAACTTCAAAATGGGGTTTTCGCTACGGACACTTCTAATCTACTCCGCTAGGCCCTAAATGATGTTTGGTAGTGTTTTGGAGCATTCGATTACCTAATGCACGAAAATCAAAGCAAAACGAGTGTTTCGGCACCCGAATGCACTGTTTCGCACCCCGAACTTCTGTTGAATTTTTTCGCGCGGACATTCCCAATAGCCTCCATTGGACCCAGAACAATGTTAGGGGGTGATTTGACGCATTTCGGTACCTTCTGCATGCAAAACGGAGCGGAACGGGTCAGTTTCGGTGCCCGGATGCACTGCCACGTAACAACGAACTTCAAAATGGGTTTTTGGCTACAGACACTTCCAATCTACTCCATTAGGCCCTAAATGATGTTTGGGAGTGTTTTCGAGCATTCGGTTACCTACTGCACGAAAATCAAAGCAAAACGGGTGTTTCGGCACACGAATCCACTGTTTCGCGCCCCGAACTTCTGTTGAATTTTTCGCACGAACATACCCAATAGCCACCATTGGACCCAAAACGATGTTAGGGAGTGATTTGGAGCATTTCGGTACCTTCTGCATGCAAAACGGAGCGAAACGGGTCCGTTTCGGTACCCGGATGCACTGCCTCGTAGCAAGGAACTTGAAAATGGGTTTGTCGCTACGGACACTTCCAATCCACTCCGTTAGGCCCTAAATGATGTTTGGGAGTGTTGTGGAGCATTCGGTTACCTACTGCACGAAATCGAAGCAAAACGGGTGTTTCGGCATCCGAATGCACTGTTTCACGCCCTGAACTTCTATTGAATTTTTTCGCACGAACATACCCAATAGCCTCCATTGGACCCAAAACGATGTTAGGGAGTGATTTGGCGCGTTTGGGTACCTTCTGCATGCAAAACGGAGCGAAACGGTTCCGTTTCGGTGCCTGGATGCACTGCCTCGTAACAACGAACTTCAAAATGGTTTTTTCGCTACAGACACTTCCAATCTACTCCGTTAGGCCCTAAATGATGTTTGGGAGTGTTTTGGAGCATTCGGTTACCTACTGAACGAAAATCGAAGCAAAACGGTTGTTTCGGCACCCGAATCCACTGTATCGCGCCCCGAACTTCTGTTGAATTTTTTCGCACGAACATACCCAATAGCCTCTATTGGACCCAAAACGATGCTAGGGAGGGATTTGGCGCGTTTCGGTACCTTCTGCATGCAAAACGGATCGAAACAGGTCCGCTTCGGTTCCCGGATGCCCTGCCTTCTAACAACGAACTTCAAAATCGGTTTTTCGCTACGGACACTTCCAATCCACTCCGTTAGGCCCTAAATGATGTTTGGGAGTGTTGTGGAGCATTCGGTTACCTACTGCACGTAAATTGAAGCAAACCAAGTGTTTCGGCACCCGAATGAACTGTTTCGCGCCCCGAACTTTTGTTGAATTTTTTCGCACGAACATACCCAATAGCTTCCATTGGACCCAAAACAACATTAGGGACTGATTTGGCGCGTTTCGATAGCTTCTGCATGCAAAACGGAGCGAAACGGGTCCGTTTCGGTACCCGGATGCACTGCCTCGTAGCAAGGAACTTCAAAATGGGTTTGTCGCTACGGACACTTCCAATCTACTCCATTAGGCCCTAAATGATGTTTGGGAATGTTTTGTAGCATTCGGTTACCTACTGCACGAAAATTTAGGTACCCGAATGCACTGTTTCGTGCCCCGAACTTCTGTTGAATTTTTTCGCACGAACATACCCAATAGCCTCCATTGGACCCAAAACGATGTTAGGGAGTGATTTGGCGCGTTTCGGTACCTTCTGCATGCAAAACGGAGCGAAACAGGTCCGCTTCGGTTCCCGGATGCCCTGCCTTGTAACAACGAACTTCAAAATCGGTTTTTCGCTACGGACACTTCCAATCCACTCCGTTAGGCCCTAAATGATGTTTGGGAGTGTTGTGGAGCATTCGGTTACCTACTGCACGTAAATCGAAGCAAAACAAGTGTTTCGGCACCCGAATGAACTGTTTCGCGCCCCGAACTTTTGTTGAATTTTTTCGCACGAACATACCCAATAGATTCCATTGGACCCAAAACGTTGTTAGGGAGTGATTTGGCGCGTTTTTGTACCTTCTACATGCAAAACGGAGCGAAACGGTTCCGTTTCGGTGCCCGGATGCACTGCCTCGTAACAACAAACTTCAAAATTGGGTTTTCGCTACGGACACTTCCAATCTACTACGCTAGGCGCTAAATGATGTTTGGAAGTGTTTTGGAGCATTTGGTTACCTACTGCACGAAAATCAAAGCAAAACGGGTGTTTCGGCACCCGAATGCACCTTTCGCGCCCCGAACTTCTATTGAATTTTTTCGAACGGACCTACCCAATTGCCTCCATTCGACCCAGAACGATGTTAGGGAGTGATTTGGCGCGTTTCGGTCCTTTTGCATGCAAAATGGTGCGAAACGAATCCGTTTCGGTGCCCGGATGCACTGCCTCGTAACAACGAACTTCAAAATGGGTTTTTCGCTACGGACACATCCAATCTACTCCGTTAGGCCCTAAATGATGTTTGGGAGTGTTTTGGAGCATTCGGTTACCTACTGCACGAAAATCGAAGCAAAACGGGTGTTTCGGCACGCGAATCCACTGTTTTTCGCCCCGAACTTCTATTGATTTTTTTCGCACGAACATACCCAATAGCCTCCATTGGACCCAAAACAATGTTAGGGAGGGCTTTGGTGCGTTTCGGTACCTTCTGCATGGAAAACGGAGCGAAACGGGTCCGTTTCGGTACCCGGTTGCTCTGCCTTGTAACAACGAACTTCAAAATCGGTTTTTCACTACGGACACTTCCAATCCACTCCGTTAGTCCCTAAATGATGTTTCGAAGTGTTTTGGAGCATTCGGTTACCTACTGCACGAAAATTTCGGCACCCGAATGCACTGTTTCGCGCCCCGAACTTCTGTTGAATTTTTTCGCACGAACATGCTCAATAGCCACCATTGGACCCCTAACGTTGTTAGGGAGTGATTTGGCGCGTTTTTGTACCTTTTACATGCAAAACGGAGCGAAACGGGTCCGTTTCGGTGCCCGGATGCACTGCCTCGTAACAACGAACTTCAAAATGGGTTTTTGGCTACAGACACTTCCAATCTACTCCATTAGGCCCTAAATGATGTTTGGGAATGTTTTGGAGCATTCGGTTACCTACTGCACGAAAATTTCGGTACCCGAATGCACTGTTTCGTGCCCCGAACTTCTGTTGAATTTTTTCGCACGAACATACCCAATAGATTTGGCGCGTTTCGATAGCTTCTGCATGCAAAACGGAGCGAAACGGGTCCGTTTCGGTACCCGGATGCACTGCCTCGTAGCAAGGAACTTCAAAATGGGTTTGTCGCTACGGACACTTCCAATCTACTCCATTAGGCCCTAAATGATGTTTGGGAATGTTTTGGAGCATTCGGTTACCTACTGCACGAAAATTTCGGTACCCGAATGCACTGTTTCGTGCCCCGAACTTCTGTTGAATTTTTTCGCACGAACATACCCAATAGCCTCCATTGGACCCAAAACGATGTTAGGGAGTGATTTGGCGCGTTTCGGTACCTTCTGCATGCAAAACGGAGCGAAACAGGTCCGCTTCGGTTCCCGGATGCCCTGCCTTGTAACAACGAACTTCAAAATCGGTTTTTCGCTACGGACACTTCCAATCCACTCCGTTAGGCCCTAAATGATGTTTGGGAGTGTTGTGGAGCATTCGGTTACCTACTGCACGTAAATCGAAGCAAAACAAGTGTTTCGGCACCCGAATGAACTGTTTCGCGCCCCTGAACTTTTGTTGAATTTTTTCGCACGAACATACCCAATAGATTCCATTGGACCCAAAACGTTGTTAGGGAGTGATTTGGCGCGTTTTTGTACCTTCTACATGCAAAACGGAGCGAAACGGTTCCGTTTCGGTGCCCGGATGCACTGCCTCGTAACAACAAACTTCAAAATTGGGTTTTCGCTACGGACACTTCCAATCTACTACGCTAGGCGCTAAATGATGTTTGGGAGTGTTTTGGAGCATTTGGTTACCTACTGCACGAAAATTTCGGTACCCGAATGCACTGTTTCGTGCCCCGAACTTCTGTTGAATTTTTTCGCACGAACATACCCAATAGCTTCCATTGGACCCAAAACGTTGTTAGGGAGTGATTTGGCGCGTTTTTGTACCTTCTACATGCAAAACGGAGCGAAACGGTTCCGTTTCGGTGCCCGGATGCACTGCCTCGTAACAACAAACTTCAAAATTGGGTTTTCGCTACGGACACTTCCAATCTACTACGCTAGGCGCTAAATGATGTTTGGGAGTGTTTTGGAGCATTTGGTTACCTACTGCACGAAAATCAAAGCAAAACGGGTGTTTCGGCACCCGAATGCACCTTTCGCGCCCCGAACTTCTATTGAATTTTTTCAGACGGACCTACCCAATTGCCTCCATTCGACCCAGAACGATGTTAGGGAGTGATTTGGCGCGTTTCGGTCCTTTTGCATGCAAAATGGTGCGAAACGAATCCGTTTTGGTGCCCGGATGCACTGCCTCGTAACAACGAACTTCAAAATGGGTTTTTCGCTACGGACACATCCAATCTACTCCGTTAGGCCCTAAATGATGTTTGGGAGTGTTTTGGAGCATTCGGTTACCTACTGCACGAAAATCGAAGCAAAACGGGTGTTTCGGCACGCGAATCCACTGTTTCGCGCCCCGAACTTCTATTGAATTTTTTCGCACGAACATACCCAATAGCCTCCATTGGACCCAAAACAATGTTAGGGAGGGCTTTGGTGCGTTTCGGTACCTTCTGCGTGGAAAACGGAGCGAAACGGGTCCGTTTCGGTACCTGGTTGCTCTGTCTTGTAACAACAAACTTCAAAATCGGTTTTTCGCTACGGACACTTCCAATCCACTCCGTTAGTCCCTAAATGATGTTTCGAAGTGTTTTGGAGCATTCGGTTACCTACTGCACGAAAATTTCGGCACCCGAATGCACTGTTTCGCGCCCCGAACTTCTGTTGAATTTTTTCGCACGAACATGCTAAATAGCCACCATTGGACCCCTAACGTTGTTAGGGAGTGATTTGGCGCGTTTTTGTACCTTTTACATGCAAAACGGAGCGAAACGGGTCCGTTTCGGTGCCCGGATGCACTGCCTCGTAACAACGAACTTCAAAATGGGTTTTGGCTACAGACACTTCCAATCTACTCCATTAGGCCCTAAATGATGTTTGGGAATGTTTTGGAGCATTCGGTTACCTACTGCACGAAAATTTCGGTACCCGAATGCACTGTTTCGTGCCCCGAACTTCTGTTGAATTTTTTCGCACGAACATACCCAATAGCCTCCATTGGACCCAAAACGATGTTAGGGAGTGATTTGGCGCGTTTCGGTACCTTCTGCATGCAAAACGGAGCGAAACAGGTCCGCTTCGGTTCCCGGATGCCCTGCCTTGTAACAACGAACTTCAAAATCGGTTTTTCACTACGGACACTTCCAATCCACTCCGTTAGGCCCTAAATGATGTTTGGGAGTGTTGTGGAGCATTCGGTTACCTACTGCACGTAAATCGAAGCAAAACAAGTGTTTCGGCACCCGAATGAACTGTTTCGCGCCCCGAACTTTTGTTGAATTTTTTCGCACGAACATACCCAATAGATTCCATTGGACCCAAAACGTTGTTAGGGAGTGATTTGGCGCGTTTTTGTACCTTCTACATGCAAAACGGAGCGAAACGGTTCCGTTTCGGTGCCCGGATGCACTGCCTCGTAACAACAAACTTCAAAATTGGGTTTTCGCTACGGACACTTCCAATCTACTACGCTAGGCGCTAAATGATGTTTGGAAGTGTTTTGGAGCATTTGGTTACCTACTGCACGAAAATCAAAGCAAAACGGGTGTTTCGGTACCCGAATGCACCTTTCGCGCCCCGAACTTCTATTGAATTTTTTCGGACGGACCTACCCAATTGCCTCCATTCGACCCAGAACGATGTTAGGGAGTGATTTGGCGCGTTTCGGTCCTTTGCATGCAAAATGGTGCGAAACGGAATCCGTTTCGGTGCCCGGATGCACTGCCTCGTAACAACGAACTTCAAAATGGGTTTTTCGCTACGGACACTTCCAATCTACTCCGTTAGGCCCTAAATGATGTTTGGGAGTGTTTTGGAGCATTCGGTTACCTACTGCACGAAAATCGAAGCAAAACGGGTGTTTCGGCACGCGAATGCACTGTTTCGCGCCCGAACTTCTGTTGAATTTTTTCGCACGAACATACCCAATAGCCTCCATTGGACCCAAAACAATGTTAGGGAGTGATTTGGTGCGTTTCGGTACCTTCTGCGTGGAAAACGGAGCGAAACGGGTCCGTTTCGGTACCCGGATGCTCTGCCTCGTAACAACGAACTTCAAAATCGGTTTTTCACTACGGACACTTCCAATCCACTCCGTTAGTCCCTAAATGATGTTTGGGAGTGTTTTGGAGCATTCGGTTACCTACTGCACGAAAATCGAAGCAAAACGGGTGTTTCGGCACCCGAATGCACTGTTTCGCGCCCCGAACTTCTGTTGAATTTTTTCGCACGAACATACCCAATGGCCTCCATTGGACCCAAAACGATGTTAGGGAGTGATTTGGCGCGTTTCGGTACCTTCTGCATGCAAAACGGAGCGAAACGGGTCCGTTTCGGTGCCCGGATACACTGCCTCGTAACAACGAACTTCAAAATGGGTTTTTCGCTACGGACACTTCCAATCTACTCCGTTAGGCCCTAAATGATGTTTGGGAGTGTTTTGGAGCATTCGGTTACCTACTGCACGAAAATCGAAGCAAAACGGGTGTTTCGGCACCCGAATGCACTGTTTCGCGCCCCGAACTTCTGTTGAATTTTTTCGCACGAACATACCCAATAGCCTCCATTGGACCCAAAACGATGTTAGGGAGTGATTTGGCGCGTTTCGGTACCTTCTGCATGCAAAACGGAGCGAAACGGGTCCGTTTCGGTGCCCGGATGCACTGCCTCGTAACAACGAACTTCAAAATGGGTTTTCGCTACGGACACTTCCAATCTACTCCGTTAGGCCCTAAATGATGTTTGGGAGTGTTTTGGAGCATTCGGTTACCTACTGCACGAAATCGAGCAAAACGGGTGTTTCGGCACCCGAATGCACTGTTTCGCGCCCCGAACTTCTGTTGAATTTTTTCGCACGAACATACCCAATAGCCTCCATTGGACCCAAAACGATGTTAGGGAGTGATTTGGCGCGTTTCGGTACCTTCTGCATGCAAAACGGAGCGAAACGGGTCCGTTTCGGTGCCCGGATGCACTGCCTCGTAACAACGAACTTCAAAATGGGTTTTTCGCTACGGACACTTCCAATCTACTCCGTTAGGCCCTAAATGATGTTTGGGAGTGTTTTGGAGCATTCGGTTACCTACTGCACGAAAATCGAAGCAAAACGGGTGTTTCGGCACCCGAATGCACTGTTTCGCGCCCCGAACTTCTGTTGAATTTTTTCGCACGAACATACCCAATAGCCTCCATTGGACCCAAAACGATGTTAGGGAGTGATTTGGCGCGTTTCGGTACCTTCTGCATGCAAAACGGAGCGAAACGGGTCCGTTTCGGTGCCCGGATGCACTGCCTCGTAACAACGAACTTCAAAATGGGTTTTTCGCTACGGACACTTCCAATCTACTCCGTTAGGCCCTAAATGATGTTTGGGAGTGTTTTGGAGCATTCGGTTACCTACTGCACGAAAATCGAAGCAAAACGGGTGTTTCGGCACCCGAATGCACTGTTTCGCGCCCCGAACTTCTGTTGAATTTTTTCGCACGAACATACCCAATAGCCTCCATTGGACCCAAAACGATGTTAGGGAGTGATTTGGCGCGTTTCGGTACCTTCTGCATGCAAAACGGAGCGAAACGGGTCCGTTTCGGTGCCCGGATGCACTGCCTCGTAACAACGAACTTCAAATGGGTTTTTCGCTACGGACACTTCCAATCTACTCCGTTAGGCCCTAAATGATGTTTGGGAGTGTTTTGGAGCATTCGGTTACCTACTGCACGAAAATCGAAGCAAAACGGGTGTTTCGGCACCCGAATGCACTGTTTCGCGCCCCGAACTTCTGTTGAATTTTTTCGCACGAACATACCCAATAGCCTCCATTGGACCCAAAACGATGTTAGGGAGTGATTTGGCGCGTTTCGGTACCTTCTGCATGCAAAACGGAGCGAAACGGATCCGTTTCGGTGCCCGGATGCACTGCCTCGTAACAACGAACTTCAAAATGGGTTTTTCGCTACGGACACTTCCAATCTACTCCGTTAGGCCCTAAATGATGTTTGGGAGTGTTTTGGAGCATTCGGTTACCTACTGCACGAAAATCGAAGCAAAACGGGTGTTTCGGCACCCGAATGCACTGTTTCGCGCCCCGAACTTCTGTTGAATTTTTTCGCACGAACATACCCAATAGCCTCCATTGGACCCAAAACGATGTTAGGGAGTGATTTGGCGCGTTTCGGTACCTTCTGCATGCAAAACGGAGCGAAACGGGTCCGTTTCGGTGCCCGGATGCACTGCCTCGTAACAACGAACTTCAAAATCGGTTTTTCGCTACGGACACTTCCAATCTACTCCGTTAGGCCCTAAATGATGTTTGGGAGTGTTTTGGAGCATTCGTTACCTACTGCAACGAAAAACGGTTTCGGCACCCGAATGCACTGTTTCGCGCCCCGAACTTCTGTTGAATTTTTTCGCACGAACATGCCCAATAGCCTCCATTGGACCCCAAACGATGTTAGGGAGTGATTTGGCGCGTTTTGGTACCTTTTACATGCAAAACGGAGCGAAACGGGTCCGTTTCGGTGCCCGGATGCACTGCCTCGTAACAACGAACTTCAAAATGGGTTTTTCGCTACGACACTTCCAATCTACTCCGTTAGGCCCTAAATGATGTTTGGGAGTGTTTTGGAGCATTCGGTTACCTACTGCACGAAAATCGAAGCAAAACGGGTGTTTCGGCACCCGAATGCACTGTTTCGCGCCCCGAACTTCTGTTGAATTTTTTCGCACGAACATACCCAATAGCCTCCATTGGACCCAAACGATGTTAGGGAGTGATTTGGCGCGTTTCGGTACCTTCTGCATGCAAAACGGAGCGAAACGGGTCCGTTTCGGTGCCCGGATGCACTGCCTCGTAACAACGAACTTCAAAATGGGTTTTTCGCTACGGACACTTCCAATCTACTCCGTTAGGCCCTAAATGATGTTTGGGAGTGTTTGGAGCATTCGGTTACCTACTGCACGAAATCGAAGCAAAACGGGTGTTTCGGCACCCGAATGCACTGTTTCGCGCCCCGAACTTCTGTTGAATTTTTTCGCACGAACATACCCAATAGCCTCCATTGGACCCAAAACGATGTTAGGGAGTGATTTGGCGCGTTTCGGTACCTTCTGCATGCAAAAACGGAGCGAAACGGGTCCGTTTCGGTACCCGGATGCACTGCCTCGTAGCAAGGAACTTGAAAATGGGTTTGTCGCTACGGACACTTCCAATCCACTCCGTTAGGCCCTAAATGATGTTTGGGAGTGTTGTGGAGCATTCGGTTACCTACTGCACGAAAATCGAAGCAAAACGGGTGTTTCGGCACCCGAATGCACTGTTTCGCGCCCCGAACTTCTGTTGAATTTTTTCGCACGAACATACCCAATAGCCTCCATTGGACCCAAAACGATGTTAGGGAGTGATTTGGCGCGTTTCGGTACCTTCTGCATGCAAAACGGAGCGAAACGGGTCCGTTTCGGTACCCGGATGCACTGCCTCGTAGCAAGGAACTTGAAAATGGGTTTGTCGCTACGGACACTTCCAATCCACTCCGTTAGGCCCTAAATGATGTTTGGGAGTGTTGTGGAGCATTCGGTTACCTACTGCACGAAAATCGAAGCAAAACGGGTGTTTCGGCACCCGAATGCACTGTTTCGCGCCCCGAACTTCTGTTGAATTTTTTCGCACGAACATACCCAATAGCCTCCATTGGACCCAAAACGATGTTAGGGAGTGATTTGGCGCGTTTCGGTACCTTCTGCATGCAAAACGGAGCGAAACGGGTCCGTTTCGGTGCCCGGATGCACTGCCTCGTAACAACGAACTTCAAAATGGGTTTTTTCGCTACGGACACTTCCAATCTACTCCGTTAGGCCCTAAATGATGTTTGGGAGTGTTTTGGAGCATTCGGTTACCTACTGCACGAAAATCGAAGCAAAACGGGTGTTTCGGCACCCGAATGCACTGTTTCGCGCCCCGAACTTCTGTTGAATTTTTTCGCACGAACATACCCAATAGCCTCCATTGGACCCAAAACGATGTTAGGGAGTGATTTGGCGCGTTTCGGTACCTTCTGCATGCAAAACGGAGCGAAACGGGTCCGTTTCGGTGCCCGGATGCACTGCCTCGTAACAACGAACTTCAAAATGGGTTTTTTCGCTACGGACACTTCCAATCTACTCCGTTAGGCCTAAATGAT